>JAJONZ010007147.1:0-40556 GCA_029582445.1 Solanum paucissectum | reverse complement strand
AGACTTTTTCAATTAAAAAATTAAAAGATGAATAAAATTTAAAGTATTATTTATAGAATCTTTAATTTGATTTAAGATCATTTTATGATCAATCACTATTTTCTTATCATATTTATATAGTTAGCAAAGAGTGTATCGTGTGACATAACATTTTCTTAGATCAAAATTAACACAAAATAACAGAAAATTCATACTTAAAAAAATAATCATACTCAACATAAATATAAAAAAGTAAAAATATGTGGATCAATTCATAGCCAATGAAGAAGGAAGGCGAACATATATGTTCATGATATATTCACTCTAGTGTTTCATTTGATTGAAATCTCTTGCCACCAACACTTTACTTTCTCCTTTCATTTTTATTTACATATCTATTAAAAAATAATTATTATCATGGTTATATTATCATATTATAAGTAAAAGTGAAAATCTATTTTTGAAACAATAGACTTAACATCAAAACTACTAATTCAATGGACTACGTTGATGCCCGGTGTTTAGCAAAATTAGGAAGAAACTCCTTCATTTGATGTTAAAAGAATAAGAAATGAAAAAATAAAGAAGAAATATCTTACCCGAATCATGTGCCTTTTTATATTTGTTTATCATTGTTGTCTCTCCCACATATTTATCTATTTATTTTACTAGAAATAATAATCAACAATGCGTGTATATAAATTCTCTCTTGAATGAAAATACAAAAGAAATTATTCAATAAATAAAATAAGAAAAATAAATGAAAATGCCCGCGCACTATATATAGAAGATTTTTGTGTGAAGCAAAGTTTATAGATAATTGCATATTTCTTTGTTCTATTCTTTTCTTCTTTAATAGAAAGTCAATACGTAAATTCCAATGCTAAGAACTTCAGCGAAACATATCAATGGATTGGGGATGAATCATTTATGAAAAATTTAAATGATCTCAATTTGTCACAAAAAATGAGATCCCCAAGAAATTATAAGGAGTGAATGGTTGTGATTTATGACCGAAGAAACATGAAGGTAGAAATTGTTGTGACTATTCGTAGGAAATTAATCTTTTTTTAATGAATAAAACATGTAGGTTAATTAAAGAGTATTAATGTTCTAAAATTATATAAATAATATTGATGTATGTATGTGATGAAAATCGTCAGAGGAAAATATGAGTGTTAATTGATGAATGATTTGCTACAATTTGTTCTGCAACTCTTTCTTATGTGGTACCTCAAATTTCGTTGGGTTTCAAACCTAATCAACTATATCAAATAATAGTTGAGATTTTTTAAGAAGAAGAGTATAAAACCTAAAAAAAAATTAGTTTAAAAGTGAGAGGAAACCTCTATATTTATAGCTAACAAATAGTAGTATGAATATGTTCTGATTGTGCCTTATTAGATAAGTCAATACCCTTAAAAAAAGTCCCTGCTCATCGGAAAAGACATACCGTTTGAAAAAGTCACAACTCATCGGATAAGGAACAACCCTTTGGTAAAGTCACAACCCTTTGAAAAAATCACAATCCTTTGGAAAAGTCACAACTCATCAGAAATGTCACAACCCGTCAAAAAAGTCACAACCCTTTGGAAAAGTCACAATCCATTAATGTGAAAAGGTATCAACTTTTAATATAACATAATTAAATAAATTGAGTATTTTTGATTGTTGGTATTATAGTAATTCAACATTCATGTTTGGGAGTTCATGCTTTTAAGGTAGTATAGATATAGATAGATAGATATAGATAGATTTGTTTGTTATTATTGTCTCTCCCACATCTTTATCTATTTATTTTATTATAAATAATAATCAACAATGTGTGTATATAAATTCCCTATTGAATGAAAACACAAAAAAAATTATTCAAGAAATAAAATAAGAAAAATAAATGAAAATTCCCGCGCACTATATATAAAAGATTTTTGTGTGAAGCAAAGTTCATAGATAATTGCATATTTCTTTGTTCTCTTCTTTTCTTCATTAACATAAATTCAATACCTAAATTCGAATGCTAAGAACTTCGGCGAAACATATCAATGGATTGGGGATGAATCATTTATAAATTTTTTAAATGATCTCAAATTGTCACAAAAAAAGAGATTCCCAAGAATTTATAAGGAGTGAATGGTTGTGATTTATGACCGAAGAAACATGAAGGTAGACATTGTTGTGACTATTCGTAGGAAATTAGTCTTTTTTTTAATTAATAAAACATGTAGGTTAATTAAATAATATTAATGTTTTAAAATTATATAAATAATATTGATGTATGTATGTGATGAAAATCGTCAGAGGAAAATATGAGTGTGAATTGATGAGTGATTTGCTACAATTTGTTCACCAACTCTTTCTTATGTGGTACCTCAAATTTCGTTGGGTTTCGAACTTAATCAACTATTGCAAATAACAATTGAGATTTTTTAAGAAGAAGATTATAAAACCTAAAAAAATTGTCCCCTCTATTTATAGCTAACAAATAGTAGTATGAATATGTTCTGATTGTGCCTTATTAGATAAGTCACAACCCTTCAAAAAAGTTCCTGCTCATTGAAAAAGACATAACCTCTTGAAAAAGTCACAACTCATCAGATAAGGCACAACCCTTTGGTAAATTCACAACCCTTTGAAAAAATTACAATCCTTTGGAAAAGTCACAGCTCATTGGAAATGTCACAACCCGTCAAAAAGTCACAACCCTTTGGAAAAGTCACAACTCATCGCAAAAGTCACAATCTATTAATGTGGAAAGGTATCAACTTTTAATATAACATAATTAAATAAATTGAGTATTTTTAATTGGGGGTATTATAGTAATTCAACATTCATGTTTGGGAGTTCATACTTTTAAGGTAGTATAGAAGATAGATATAGATATATAGATAATGTATTTCGAAATATTCTTAGTTTTTAATTATAATTTAAAAAGTATTTAAAAGTTTAATGAGATTTTTTTATGATTTACTAGATCTTTTTATGATTTTCATCATCGTCAGAATGAGAAAGTTATAATGAGGTATATCAAAATATGAATTCATCATGTTGTTGAGTCTAAACATGACGACTTGAATGACATGAATGGCAAGTGTCTTAGAAGCAGACAAATCGTTAGCAAAATTAGGTGCTTGAGCCGGTGATGACATCCAGAGTTCAGATGCTAGACGTGTTTTTGAATTGACAATTGGAACATCAGATGATGGTCAAGAGAAGGCCAATGGAGACCCTCCAGAAATAATCCCCAGTACACGATTGTTTGTGTGTGTGCAACAGTTGACCTCTATAATCATTTTAATGAACTTGGGGCTGGTTTCATTAAAGAATATATATGTATTCAGTGAGACAAAGATTTTGGTTTTGTAAGATACAACAATCATGTTGAAGCAACTCGAGCTATTCAGTTTGGAATGGCCGAATCCTTTTTGGTAAACTTGTTCAGTGCTCGTAGGGAAGCAACCCTACTCTAGCATGAAGCAGCTCCAACTCTCTACCACCTCCTCCTATCGGATAACTCTTCGGTATTTCAACCATGGATCTTGCAACATAGGAGAATTGTCCTTCTTAGCCGAAGCAAGCTGCCTCTAGTACGTTTGCAAGATCCTCGGCTGAAATACTGGGGAGTTATCCAATAATAGGAGGCGGTAGAGGGTTGGAGATTTTTCCTAGTGGAGTAGGGTTGCTTCCCCACAAGCACTTATTAGGTTTACCAATTTTTTTTTTAACATTTCCCAACTAAATAGCTCGAGCTTCTTCAACATGACTATTGTATCTTACAAAACCAAAAACATTGTCTCGCTAAATATGGACATATTCTTCAATGACACCAGCCCCAAGTTCATGAAAATGAGGATGGAGGTCAACTGTTGCAAACACAAATAGTTGTGTATTGGGGATTATTTTCTGGAGCGTCTTCATTGGCCTTCTCTTGACCAAAATCTGATGTTTGTGTTGTCAATTCAACAACACTTGGCATTTGAACTTTGGATGTTATCAGCAGCTCCAACACCTAATTTTGTAAGGATTTGTCTGCTTCTAAGACACTTGCCATTCAAGTCATCATGTTTAGACGCAACATCATGATGAGTTTTTATTTTGACATACCTCATTATAACTTTCTCATCTTGACGATGATGCAAAGTCCTCCCTCTTGTCACTGGAAAGGGGTCAATTGTTGACTTTGAATAATTTGGAGGATATCTCCAATTATGCGAGCATAGACTTTGTAGATTGTCTACTACATGAATTTTCCCTTAAGAGCATATCTGTTGAATCATCATCACTCATGTTAGTTATACCGCCACCAGATCAAGAATGAGTTTGTGAGTTACTCATTGTTCAATAACACTAATTTAAAGAACAAATTAAATAAAAACAACGTTGAGATTTTTTTTGAGTTCTTGTAAGGAACACAATAAGCAGAAATAGTGTATAATAAGTTTGACTGACATTGAACTATATATAAATATGACCTACCATATATCATAGTTCATTTGAAAATAATAATAAATGGCATTCCTAATTTATTTTGGAAAAATAATAAATTGCATTCCTAAATTATTTTGGAAAACAAATATATTGACAATATGAAATATATATAGATATGGACTACCATATTTCCTAGTTCATTGAGAAAATAATTAGTTGCATTCCTAATTTGTGTTGGAATCAGATTTAATGACAATATTAAATATACATAGAGATGACCTACCATATTTCACATATTTCATTTGGAAACATAATAACTTTTATTCAAAATTTTCTTTGGAACCAGATTTATTGATATAGTTGTTATTTACTTACCTAAATGAGTTTAATCCTTATAATTAAACTTTTTTTGGGAAAATAATCGTGGAAGGAAGTAAAATGAAATACAGTAAAAGTTAATTACTTATTAAATTGTATTAGATCACTAGAAAATTAATCAGATTTGTCATAGAAATATGTGGTTCTTTTGTCACATGATAATGAAAGCAATGATGATTAGTGAATTAGTTTAATATACAATGTCAATTTAGAACTAGTTTGAGCAAACTTTTAAAAGAATCTAGGGGTCTTACTTACCCCTCCCTCCAATTTTACGACTTAAGTTGATATATTCCTCCTTAAAAAACTTATTCATATATACCCTTATTGTTACATAAATGCCCATGATTTACCCCTTTTTTCTAACAGGAGTGCAAAAATAATTTTAAATTTATTTCTTTGATCATTTATTTAAATAAACAATCCATATAAAAAGGGTTATATCTGATCTTTTTGACACGTGAATTTTTTTACTTCTTCGATTCAACGACTAATTTTGGTTTATTATATTGATGGTCAGATTTATTTTTCACTCATTTTTTTGTAAAATTTATCATCGATTCCCCAATATTTTTTTATTAATATACAAAATAAATTACAATATAGGCGCAAAAAAATTAGTTTTAATTTTTTTTTTTACTTTATTCTCTTTTTCATTCGTACTTTTTATTTGTTTTTGTCCTATTTTCACACCAAAGAATAAAAAAAAGAACAAGAAACTCAAATAATGATAACCAAATATATCTATAAGGGAGATATTGAAAACTCAAATTCGTCTTTGAATCAAGGAAGTCAATAAAATTGTGTGTGAGAAGAATAAAATATTGCCTTGAAATTTACTAGAAAGATCATGTATACCCCTACATGTTGTTTTAAAAAAAAAAGTCAAAAAAAATTGAAATTCATTTTTTTCACTTCTGTAAGATGAAAAGGGTAAATATAAGGCACTTTTATAACATTCGGGGAATAGGTGAGTCACTTTTGTAAGGGTATAGGTGACTCACTTTTATAATGAGTATCTTAGCTCTAAAGTAAAAAGCTGAGGGGTATATCAGGCCATTTTCATGTTCTTCATATTGGGCGCGGTATTTCCCCTAATTTTTTTCCGCGTAATTAAGTTTTTCTTTTCCTAAAAGAAAAATATAAAGTTTTCATATTTTGCTATATTTTGTCTTGTAGGAAAGGTTTATGACTATATAAATAGATGCTCATTTATTCTAACATGACATCATCCACAATGTAGTTCTAAGAGATTTAAGAGTTTTGTTTATAGGGAGAATTTGTGAGACACAACCATTAGGTTATTACTTGTATGAATCTCTTTTATATGTCAAAAGAGACACAAATATTTAATGTGGTTCAGTTAATTGACCTAATACATAAGATGAGCTGAGGTTAAAAATGAGTGTCTGTCTTGGTGTGTTCAGTTCTAGCCGCAACCTATTTGATGATAACGAAAATCTTTGTTTGAGAAATTTTATCATAGTGTTACAATGTGTGGAGACATAGATTTAGTGGGGGAGATTTGGAGATGTAGTTTTAACTTGTTGCAAATTATACGAAGAAGGTGGAGCAAATTTAAGGTTGTTAGAAATCCTGGCCAAAGGGGAGTGTTGTTGGGTGTTTGCTTCAGAACTTCTTATCATAATTGGATTTTTTTTTGTGGAAGGAAAACACTAAGTTTTCATATTTGACTAGTTATTTCTCTTGTAGAAAAGTTTTATGTCTCTTCAATAGAAGTTCATTTCTTCTACCATGACAACATCCACACTGGAGTCCTAAGGGATTTGAGAGTTTTGTTCAGCTGAAGACTTTGTATGACACAAGGGTTAGTATATTACTTGTGTGAACCTCTTGTTATTCTGAATGAATTTTATGAGGTTATTTCTCTTGATATTTTTTACTCTTTTATATAGTAGATCTCTCATTTTCTCTTGTGCATTTTGTTGATCGATGAAACCAGGACAAATGTTTGTGTCCCTTTCGGTATATTTCTCATTTGTCTTCTTACACGTGGTCTTTCAAGATATTCTTTGGTAGCTTCGGCATGACACGTAATTATTTCGGTCATAATAGTTAAAAGTATTTGTATCAAATTTCAGAAAAAACACTTTAAATAACATAATTTATTGTGTTTGATACTCTTTTTGTTTCAATTTTTTTGTCCTACTTTTCTTTTTATTATTTTAAAAGAATTTATTTTTCCTTTTTGTTGAATCATTCATTCTATATTTTTTACATGACATGTTTAAGATGACAGATTAAAGGGTATTTTGGTACATTCCACACAATTTTAGTTTGAGGCCATGATAGCACTCAACTACACCCTTTATGATTCAAAGCGCAGGTAGTCGTCAATAAGTATAAACCCAACAATGAGTTGGGGTCGATCCCACGAGGAATGGTATGGAAAAGAATTCAAATATGAAGTATGAAAGTGTTCTAACTTTTTATAGAATGGAAATAAATAAAACACAACATAATGTAAATCAATAAATTTTGATTATCAATATTAAGAAGATTTAGTAACCTATTGTTAACTAAGACAATTAACGCAAGTTTTGAACAAGTATAGAGGGGACCTTAGGAGTGTGTCAATCCAATACTAAGTTCGCTTAATGGGTAATGACTAATTGCTTTATGTCGTTGAATATCAATGGGTAGGATGTAGTGTAACTAAAACAACCATTTTTCAATCAGCTATTATATTTCAAGCAAGTTCTTTCGAACTTCAACAAGCTTACGATGCGAAGCAACCCAATTCCTTAATATAACCCACTTTATCAAGATGGGTTGTGAAGACAAGAGTCAATACAACTATCAATTATACTCCACCCTAAGCATCTTTGACAAGAAAATTTAGAGAGTTAAAGTTAGAACTGAATTTGCAACTTCAATCCACAAATGAGAAATGAGTAAATAACTGAACCCATTTCAAAATAACATTAAATCTAGCAATTAACAATACCCTCAAGCTAATTTATGTATTCAATTACATAATCACACCCCTAAAGTAATGGGGTTTAACCAAACATAGTAAAAATTAAGTAAAAGTAACCAAAAAGATGTTCCATCAAGATGCAAAAATCTCTAATACTCAATGCCCAATATTAAGACTAAAACCCTCAAACCTCAATATCTTCGCTCAAAAACCCCAATAGAACAGAAGTTTCTGCTAGTAAATTAATTGGTAATGTAAAAGTCCCCTTTCTCTCTCTTCAAAAGCCAATTTATATGTTTCCAAAAATTTCCCAAAATTCAACCTCAAGACGAACTTGGCGATATTAGTCGGGTTCGTCGAATGACTCGGTGATCCGCCGATGGGCAAGCCATATTGCTAATTTTCTGTTGCAGCTTTTGAATTCTCGACTTCTCAATTGACGAACCCAATGGATATCGCCTAGTGATTTAAGCAACTCGCCGTTTGAAACTTCTCTCACCGATTGGACTTAGTTTCCTTCTCCAATTATTCTGATAATTTAGGAGATCTAAGTCGAGATCGCAGTTTCGTTCGTCGATGCGCCTTTTTTCTCTTGAGTTTGCTGAGTTGGTTTGGCTCATGAACCAAACATGGTGGATCTTTTAGCGATCTAACTACTCACTCGGCGAGTCGCCGAGTGACTTTTGCGAGCTCCAGCCTTACTTTTCCTCAACTTTAACCACTTGACATATTTTTTGTGTGTTTCTTTTTGCAATGTAATGTCCTTGCCTTGTTCTTAAACTTTCATGGCTGCACATATACAATTTAACATTTGTTATGAACACAAAATAGGCATCGAGGACACTAATTCATGAAATAACAAGCCTTAAATGAGTAAAAATTCCCAACTCATCAACACCCCCAACTTAAATATTTGCTTATCCTCAAGTAAGACACGAGATCAATTAGGTCAACAGGGATGCCTACAAGCAGTGCTCCTTGAGAGCCAACATGAAAGTGCACACAAGGTCCAATCTAAAGATTCAATGTTCAATTATGCACTAAAATCTTCAAACTGTGACTAGCCATCATCATAGAGTTCATGCTCACAACTGCTTACTTCAAATGCAAATTTATGCCCAACAAAAGTATTCGAATGCCCTCACATCAAGAATGATTCCATGCTCTCACAAAGATGATCAAGGACTAAAATTAAGGAATCAAAATCAACTCTCACACTCCCAATGAGAAAAACATGCATGATTCTACTCATATGCTTGCTGGTATTTTCCAACTAACACATCATTTGGCTTATGCAAGATCACAAAGGTCTTTTAAGGCTTGTAATTGGGCTGAGGCTAAGGGTATGCTCATTTCGGTTTAGTGACTCTACCTTCATGAAGCATATCTCAAATGTCACTTATTTTCCTTTTCTGCCATTCTTTTCATATTCACAACTCATCCTTGGCCTATTCATAGCACACACAATTTTTTGTATAGCTCATCGGACACCCCTTTTATTTCCACAACAATGCACAACGAATACGTATCATTCCTTTATTTTTTTTAAATATTTGGAAGGGTCCCCAACTTTTTCACCACATGCTTCCAAGGATGAATTTAACGAACTTTTTACTCGGTTTCTTTCCTCATTCTTGCAATTCCCCCAGCTTAGGGTTTTGGCCTAAGTTGGATATTCAAACAAACCAATGCTTCACGAAGGTTATAGGTGGGAAGGACACGACAATTTCAACAACCAGTTTAAGCATTTGTGTTCATGTTTCATCCAACGAAAATGTTAGGCTCAAATGGTACCAAGTTAAATTCACACACTCACAAGGTGGTCACACAAAGGTATAACAATTAGGTTCACTCTCAAAATTCATGCCTAAGATCGTTTCTTCCATTCACCGATGCTAATCAATTGTATCAACAGAGAAAGTTGTAGGTATCCTCATGCAAACTTTTCAAGTAAACCTCATCACACATGGAATGCAAACACAATAATTGATCATAGCTCTAAAGGTTAAGCTCGCGTGCAACGGTCATTGCAAAATTTACACTTGATATTCGACTAGTCACAATGATATTCTATGTAACACCTCGGTCTTAGAAAAAATTAAATTTGGAAAGAACTAAATTAGAAAGAGCTTAATTGAGATTGGTACAATTATTCTTCAATTGTCAATTTTGGGTCAACTTCAAACGACCATAACTTTCAGTACATGATGAGTTAGGTGGCCCATTAAATATCAAATCTGAAATAACACAATCACTACAATCATCAACTAATAGTTTTAACTCTAAAACTCCTTTCTCAAGCAAGCTTAGGGAGCTGAACTAGAATTGCATTTGCAACTACAATTCATCAATTAAAACTCAAACTATTAATTGAACCCACTTCAAATCAACAATAAAATTAGTAAATATTAACACCCATAAGCTAATTGAAACATTCAACTACATAATCACACCCCAAGAATGGGTGTTTTAGCCAAACATAATAAAGAACAAGAAATCGTTACCAACTATGTTTTCCATCTAGTTGGGCAACGATCAACAAGTCTCCAAATTCTCAAATTGAAGTTAAAAATCAAACAAACCCTAAATATCTACTCAAAAAGTGTAAAAATAATGTTTAGAATGTTGAGGAAAAACCCAGAACTGGACAATGTGGGAACTCTTTTTCTTCTTTTAAAAATTGCATTTATATGTTCCCAAAATTTTAGCTTCGGAGTCACTCGACGAAGTAAATCGGGCTTCGCCAACCTGATCGGCGATATGCCAAGTGCCCCTTCCATCTCCTTCTTCACCTGGATTTTTACCCTTTCTTTGCTGTAGCTTTAGGTGATCTAGGTCAGGCTCACCGACCTAGTCGGCGACGCGCCAAGTGATCCTCTTCTCGCCTTTTTGTCTTGCCTTTTCACCAATTACTATGTAACTTTTGGTGGGCTAAATTGGCATCGCCAAACACTTTGGTGAATCGCCGAAATACCCATCCTATCGCCAAGTTGTTCTTGTCCATGGTCTGTCCTGCTGGAACTTTTGGCGAGCTGAAGGTCCACTCAGTGACTCGCCGAGTGGCTTTGGCGAGTACCAGCCTTGCTTTCCTTCAATTTCTTCAGCTTTTTCACTCCTTTTGCCCGGTAATGCCCTTACCTTGCTCTTTTGCCTTAATTGCTGCAAATTAATATTTTAACACTAGTTATGAGCATAAAATAGGCATTGAGGATACTAAATCCTTAAATATTAAACCCTAAATGAGTCAAAATCCCTGACTCATCATTCACCGAATGACTCGGTGATCCACCGATGGGCAAGCCATATCGCCAATTTTCTATTTCAGCTTTTTAATTTTCGACTTCTCAATTGGCGAACCTGATGGATATCACCTAATGATTTTGTCGGCTCGTTGTTTGAAACTTCTCTCACTTATAGGACTTGATTTTCTTTTCCAGTTATTCTGATCATTTAGGATATTTAAGTCGAGATCGCCATTTTGTTCGGCGATGAGCCTTTTTTCTCTTGAGTTCACTGAGTTTGTTTGGCTCATGATCCATACTTGTTGGATATTTTGGCGATCTAACAACTCACTTGGTGAGTCACCAAGTGACTTTTGTGAGCCCGCCTTACTTTTGTAACGACCCAAACCGTCGTTAATTAGGAAAAACAAAAATTTAGGAAAATTACTAGGCCACTCTCCCACCATGGCAGGCCAGATGCCACTAAGGCGGCGGCGCCACAGTGGGGTAAGCTGGAGCCAGAGTGGGATAGGCCACACAGAATGTAAATAATGCGAAATCTTATTTTCTCCTTCTTCCTAAAATACCTAATTTAGACGTAAACCACCCTAGAAACCCCCCAAAAGCTACTCTAAGCTTGGAAAGGAAGGAGAAAGAGATTTCTAGTGTAAGGAGGTCGAGGGACTGTAGATTTCTGGCCAAGATCACCATCATGAAGTTCGGAAACAAGAATCGCAGCCATATTTCCGTGCAGTTTCTTGGCGCCCAGGTAGGCTAGGTTTCATTAATTGAGTAGTTATAAATCTGTGCCCACTGCGTAGTATAATGAAAATTAATGGTAGGATTTATGCGTAGGCTTTCGTGCACCGAACAAAAGATGATTAAATCATAGGAAGAAACCTTAGATGATGAACTAGGGCTAAGCATGGTCGAGTTATTGCTTAAGTGATATATGTCGATGAATACTTCATTGTGATGGTTGATTTTTCATGTTTGTGCGATATGTGTTGTTCTTGCTTTATTATAATATGTGTATGTATGAGAATGTTGCACTATGGACCACACTACTTGTAAATCGAGGATAGATGATGAATGATGAATGCCATGAATCATGACTTGATTGTATGATTAAGTGAATGTACCTTGTGATTGTGATTGTGGTTTGTTGAATGGATCGGGTGTTGTGTTCCGACACACTAACATTGGATCGGTTGCCACGTTCCGACATTAATATATGGATTGATTGCCACATTCTGGCATAAATATATGGATCGGTTGCCACATTCCAGCATAAACATTGGATCGGGTACCACATTTCGGTATGCTAACAATTTGGGTTTGGGTTCCGTGAGAGGACCATTGACTTGACATAACTGCATACTTGAGAATTGTGAAATGCTCCGTTGTTCGTAAGTGATAATTGATATTGTATTTCTCTGGAAATGTTAAATGATTATGATAACATATATATGATTGTTCTACTATGTCGAGTAAACTTGTTATTTATCTCCTTGTTGAATGAACTGGGAAGGGTTCAAGGTTCGGCAATGTGTGAGGGGAAAAGCTGTCTGTGTGCTGCGAGGGTGAGAAGTGGGGGTAGTGTACATGATGGAAATACTTAGGTAGTTTCCTCTATGAAGGAAAGGGATTCGTGGTTGGTAGTTGGGAAGCCTTGAGAAAAGGTGTCATGTGGCAGGGACTGGGTAAGATGAAGAAAAGACAAGGGTATGTCGTGTATGATTGTTCCTTTAGGGGAATGTTGGTAGTTCCAATTGTGGACGCCTCTATGAGTTAAAATGGTTAGGTTATGATGAAGAGCCTAGTAAGTAGGTGGACTGAGATGGAAGTTAGTAGTAAGGGTGCTAGTGTTATTTTGAGGTATTTGAGAGAGGGTAAAGGTGGAGAAGCGAGTGGTCTTATTGCATGTTCTTACTAGTTGAATTCTTATATTATGCGGTGGGCATCGGGTTGACCGATGATGCCTAGCAGTACGTGTGGTTTTGTACTGATACTACTCTTGCTATGCCTTTTTGGCATAGTCTAGATACATGGTCGGTGATGTCTCATTAGGTGAAGACAAAGAAATCTCCAACAACTTCTATTTTTCCTTCCGCATGGTGGGAGCTGTGTCTTTTCATTATCATGTCTGGTTTTGTACTGTTAGTAGCTCTTGTACCTGTTTAGACCAGATCCTCGGGGGTGTTAGTTACTTTAGAAGTCTTAACCCAAAATTGTTCAAAAGTTCTTATTTATGAATCCGGTTATTTCATTTATCCCCATTTTTCTTTAATTTTCCGCATGTTTTAACTATTTGGATATGCGGATTCTCTTACTTAGGTGTTAGAGTAGGTGCCCGCACGGCACGGTGGGTTGGGTCATGATAAATTTTCCTCAACTTTGATCACTTAGCATATTGTTTTGTGCTTCTCTTCGCATTGTAATATCCTTGCCTTGTTCTTACGTTAGGATAGTTTCAATAGCCAGCAAGTTCCTATGTTCCTAAGTCCTGTGCCCCATGGAAAGGGCAGAGATAGGGAGTGCCTTGCGGATTTCTACTCTTATGACTCGCGTCAGGCAAGACTGGGATTGCTGCCAATTGAGATTACTCTTCAGTCTTCCTGAATCACCAAGCGTGAGTCCTTACACATAAATAATTTAACATCAGTTATGAACATAAAATAGGCATCGAGGACACTAATTCATATTAACAAGCCCTAAATGAGTCAAAATTCTTGACTCATCGGACCACAAGATTTGAAAGTCTTCTTTATTTTTCAAAACTACATATTAACTCAGAACCAGACAAGCAAATATTCAAAAAAGGGCGAATAATTATTTAGAAATATTTTTATAATTATTGAAGTAGTTTGTGTTAGTTAATATTTTTTGTAATGTTATAAACTGTGAAATATTATCATAGACAAAGAATATATGTACACCAAAAGAGCACCTCGAGGATAAATTTACTGCATTGTAGGAGAGGTGTTTGCATCTCTAAGGCCTCAAGCAGAAAAATAACCTAATTACAATATTTGATGAATAAAAAAACTAAACATTTTTTTAGCTTTCTTTGAACTTAAACAAATCTAACCTTTCCTCAATCTCATTTTGTATTTGTGTTGCAACTAACTTTATCTGTACAATTATCCCTTTTAAATGCTTCCAATTCCTAGTTTCCAGATGTGATATATCATTGTCTCCCCATATTATTTTGTCCAAACTCCTTTCAATGTCTCTCTATATGATCCATCTCAAGCATTTATTGACCCCCTTCTTCCTTATGCTAATGCCAGACAAGACTTTCAGTGTATAGGTAAAATATGAGGCACGTTTATCTCGGGATCTTTTTATATATTTTTTTCTAAAATTTGTACAAGAAAGCTAAATAGTTTCTCCCTCTATGGCATAACGTTGCGTAAAAAGGTCTCGATTCAAGATAAAATTTATATAATTATTCGAATCTTAAACTCAATCTTTTTAATTCAATTCCAGCTCACACTAGTGAGTGTTCCAATAGCAATACCCAAGTAAAGACCTTCCTTGAAGGCTAAGGTTGTCTATTGAAACTTTTGAAAGAAAGAATTCTCTACTTCGCAGGCCTTCGGGGATGCCAAAACACTCACAAACAAGAAAAGGAATTGGCTAAACGGCAAAACGGACTAGAAGATGTTGTTTCACCTTTTGTCCCTCTCAATATCATTCTTACTTAAGTCTTACTCAAAATTCAGCTTACACACCCTATTTCATGGTACTTTTAATATTCGATCATCGTTTGGTGTTAAGGGAGATTCTCCCATGATTCATAACCCTATTTCGTAGTAGTCATGACCATTTTTGTCATTCTTCAATTATCTTGAAAAACTTCATTGTATTTACGAGTTACGTATAACCTTTTTCTCAGATCAATGATTGGACTAAAGCTTCAAATGTTGTAGGTGTGTATTCTTTATTTTTGTAATTGTTAATGATTCAATTGTTTTATTCACCACAAAATGAGTGTCTAAGGTAAAGTGGTGAACATTCGAAAAAAATCAAGAATCAATGACATTAACAATATTTTTTTTTTCCAGAAATTAAAATGATTATAATAGTGAAAAAGATAGATTATTATTGTATAAATCATTTATCTAAGATATGAACGTTAGAGCATAATCTAAATGTCGACCACTTAGATGATATATATTAT
Organism: Solanum paucissectum; assembly: GCA_029582445.1. Taxonomy (NCBI): domain Eukaryota; kingdom Viridiplantae; phylum Streptophyta; class Magnoliopsida; order Solanales; family Solanaceae; genus Solanum; species Solanum paucissectum. Next base: position 25,426 of record JAJONZ010007147.1, on the reverse strand, counting down.
TATTGTTGTCGCTTAATAATATTTAGGATAGAAAACAAATTCTTCCGGTATGTACCAAAGATGTATAGAGCATGACATCCATAACTTAAAAAGAACTTGTTTTACTAAGTTTAATGAGATGACTTTCAAAATATATACACAAACTATTATCAATTTTTCAAATTTTTATTCTTTTAAAAAAATTCAAATTGATACTACAGTATCTTAGAATAAAATAATCTCTAAACAACATTTGTATGGTAAAAATTCATTTTTCATGTGAAGGGTAAAACTGAAGCTCGGCACATAGGACAATCTTTCTTCCTGAACAACCACAATTTGATTCACCCTGAGTGATATTCATATCCGCACTAAAGTTTCCCAATGGTCTCTTCATGTTCATATTCCTCATGACATATGGCATAAATCTTTGTGGACTCTCTTCCAACAACTTCTTCATTTTTTGTGGGGTTATTTATGTCATTTTTAGGTGCAATGACATGATGACTTATTTTTTTGATATACCTCATTATAACTCCATCCTCTTGAAGATGATCCAATGTCCCTTCTCTGGTCACCAAAAAGGGTCGATTGTTGAGTGATAATAATACCTATGATATCTCCATTTTAGCGAGAATTGTAGATGGTCTAGAAAACTAGTTACCTGTAAAGGCATATTTGTTGAATCATGATCACTCATGTTAATTATAACAACCCAAGGATAATGAGTATGCGAGTTACTCATTGTTCAGAAGCACGAATTTAAAGGACAAATTAAATAAAAAAAATGCTAGAAATGCTTTTGAGTTCTTGTAAGGAACACAAGCAACAAAAACAATGTATAATAAGTTTGAGCAACATTGAACTATATATAAGGATGGCCGACAATATTTCATAGTTCGTTAGGAAAATAATGAATTACATTTCTAATTCATTTTGGAGTCAAATTTATTGAGAATATGAAATATGCATAGAGATGGACTACCACATTTTCTAATTCATTTGAAAACTTAATTAGTGGCATTCCTAATTTGTGTTAGAATAAGATTTAAAGACAATATTAAATACACATACCATATTTTCTAGTTTTTTTGAGAACTTAATAAGTTTTATACCTAAATTTTTTAGAAATCAAATTTATTGAAATGATTGTTATTTAATACTTTCCGAACTAAGTTGAATTCTCTATAAATAAAGGTTTGTTTATTCTAACTTAGTAGTATTCTCAATGTAGTCCTAGGGGCTAAAGAGTTTTGTGTAAGGGAAGAAACAGTGAACCTCTTTGTATTTTGAGTGAATTGTGTTAGGTTATTCATCTCAATTTTTACTCTCTTTTATATAGTAAATTTCTTATCTCCTCTTGTGCACGTAAGTCGGTTGACCAAACTATGTTAATTCTTTGTGTTTTTAGTATATTTCTACATTTGTCTTCTTACTCATGGTGTTTCGAGGTTTAATTTTTTAGTTTACACATTACACCTAATTATTTCGATCATAACAAGTGGTATCGGAGCTAGGTTTCATGTTTGAGCCAAGTTAAAATCGTGTGTTCATCTTGGTGGGTTCAGATCTTGCTTCTACCTCTTTGACAGTAATGAAGATTTTTTTAGAGAAATTGTTTTAGAGAGGTTCTCTGTGTCGAGACATAGATTTTGAAGAGGAAAGTATGAATAGGAGATGCAAGCTATTGAAGATTATGTGAAAAAGGTAAAAAAATAAATTATTTTGTCAGAAATTCAGGCTAAGGGGTAGATTTGTTGGGTGTTTGGCCAGAGTTTCTTACCATAATTGGGTTTTGTTTTTAGGAAAAGGAAAACATGTAATCTCCATATTTCGCTAGTCCTTTTCTTTTAGAAAAAGGTTTATGATTCTATAAATTGAGGTTTGTTGCCAATAAATTCACAATGTAGTCCTAGGGGCTAGAGAGTTTTGTGTAGAGGGGGAAACGGTTAGACACAAATGTTCACATTAGCACTTGTGTGAACCTCTTTGTATTCTAAGTGAATTGTGTGAGGTTATTCCTCTAAATATTTTCTCATTATTATTCTTACCCATGGTCTTTTAAGGTGTTGTTTTAGCTTATGCATGACACCTAATTATTTTGATCATAACAAGAATACCACTTTGTTGGGAAAGGCAAGCACAAACAAAGGTGCACAACATGGAAATAGTGGATGAAAACCCAAATCTAAATTTTCCCTTCTATTTGAACCAAGAGGAGACAAACTAATTCTAGCACAAACACTGTTTGGGGCATGAAGCAAATTACCAAAATAAATATAAAAAGGAAAAATCAAAACAACAATGCGAGACACCAAGATTTACGTGAAAAACTCCTCGGTGTAAAGAGTAAGAACCACGGGGACAAAGCTCCACTATTATTAAAAAGAGTTACAAATGTGTTCTCCAAAATGACCACCAAAGAAGTGTCAAACAATGTGCAACAATAACTACAAGATAGCACAAAAAACTAGAGAAGTAAAAGGAGTAAAATCATCAACTACACAACTACTGTTCAGAAGCTAAAATATGGATCTACAGCACTCCAAATTCGCTTATGTAAAATCCAAATCAAAGATTAAGTTGAATGGACTATCCAAAAATCAGCTCAATCGGACAAGGAAGGAAGTGAGAATCCCGATTTGAAAAAGGCTGCTAGGGATGAAAATAGACGTGCAAAAATATGCCATCCTTTCTCACTTTTCTCTCTTGTGTGACATCTGATCTCTCTTGTTAATTATCTAAAACTAAGACCTAAAGATGGTCTTACATATGCACCATAAAATTGGGCTTATGGGCAAAAGTGGGCTGGTCCAAATTGGACTTTTAATTATCCACATGGGAAGGGAAAAGGATCCAAAACCCAGCAGTTCTCCCTCTCCCGACAATGTGTCAGAGACTTCCATCGTAACGATCATGCAGCATTCTTCAAACTTCCTTCTTGGTAAAGCTTTAGTCATCATGTCGGAACCAATATCATTCGTATGGATCTTTTCAAGTTCAAGCAACTTAGAATCCAATACATCTAGAATCCAATGATATCTCACATCAATGTGTTTAGAACGACCATGAAATGTAGAATTTTTTCCAAGATGAATAGCATTTTGACTGTCGCAATAAATCACATACTCTTGAGCACAATTAAGTTCCCCCAAAAATCTCTTCATCTAGATTAACTCTTTACAAACTTCAAGAGTAGCTTCTGTAGTAGATAGAGCAACACATTTTAGAAACCTAGATTGCCAACAAAGAGCTCCCCCTGCAAAACTAATCAAGTGGCCTAAAGTAAACTTACGAGTATCAACATCACCAACCACGTCTGAATTAGTGTAACAACAAAAAATAGGCTTTTCAATCCCAATACAGAAACTCAGACTAGAAGTGCTACAAAGATACCTCATAATCTGCTTCACAGAATTCCAATGTTCTCTTCTTGGATTAGAAACAAAACAACTAACAATACCAAAAACATGAGCAATGTCTGGTCTTATACACACTATTGCGTACATCAAAGTACCAATGGCTGAAACATAAAGAACCCTTTTCATATCTTCCTTCCAGGCATCATGGAAATGACAATGCTTCGTGCTCAATTTGAAGTGCATAGGTAAAGGTGACGAGATATACTATTAAATATGTGGTTGAGTCATAGTATTTTATCTTATCTCTTATAAAGGCTATTTATTTAATCTTAGTTAATATAATAAAGTCTTTATTTAAATATATCATTGTGTTAATATGTGTGTCAATTACTTTTATAGTAGACAATTTTTGTGTATGGAGTTATTTAACTCATACGATTAAAATTGTTTCTTTTTATAAGATATAAATTAGATGTTCACAATCAAAGATGAAGTTGGACAAACATCTTGATGATTGTAGCGCAAGATTAAATATAATTCGATCTTAGTTATGGGAATAGTTAAATTACAACTTCTTGTGCTAGTACATTTCGTGTACTTATACTCTTAATTTTGATATAATTATTATGATCTATATAGTTTGATTTATTATTTTAATCTATTAAAAAGTGAGACTCTATTGTGAGTCAATATATTACTAATATATTGAGTAATGACAAATCACATAAGTGAAATCATACTTAGTTGATAGAACTATGTGTCAGGCTTGACATAGAAGACACCACTTTATGGTTACTTATAAGTTTTCACGTGAAAACCGTGCAGGAGGATTATGTATCTCTAATGTGAAAAAAGTTAAGTATAATAATAACGTATTAAATTAGTCAATAAATTAAATTATTTAGAACATGGAATTTAATTGATTGGGATCCGTAATTCTAACACAGGGAGTTAAATAAGATGTAATGCTAGATTTTGAAAATTAATTGAGGAGTGCAATTACAGATATTTAGTGGAATAGTTTATAATTTATTACAATATGATTAATTCATTCTTTTGGAAATTAATATTGTAATTAGAACCCTGATGTTTGCGTAATCAAGACATAACTTCCAATGCAAGTGTCTACGATCGTACAATAGTAAAGTAACCCAACCAAGGGTTGGGATCGTTCCCACTGGGAGTGGTTTTTAGAATAAGTAGAAAAATAAAATTAAGTTCTAATTAGTCATAGCTAAAGACATTATCGAATACAAACATGTTAAATCAAAGAGGTGACACAAGCGTCAATTATCAATGGGGGTTTGTGACAAGTAAGCAAAAACAGGAAAAAATATATAAAGAGATACAAATATGGAGACGAGATTCTTGGGATGTGATAGGAACACGGGTTAGACTAGACTATTGGGTACATGCTTTTGATAGTAAATCCATTGAATATTTGTGACTAGGCTAGACTATAAAGGGGGTAAATTCTCTCTCGAGCAACTTACCCAAAATCAAATGGGTTCCTCTCTGACACCCACTTGCCGCATGAAGAACAACCTCCACCTTAGCCCACTCACTCTCTCGAGCTAAGTGTGTGAGAGAAGGACTAGGGTTCACTCTCTTGAGCTGAACCTCGTGTCGACCCATTCCCACCGGCCATCAATTTAGTAGTCTTAGTTTTACGACCTCTCTCTCGAGCAAGCTGAAAACACAAAGGTGAAATCGTATTTGCAACTACAATTTCATTAAGTTCCACCACAACCACTAAACGAAATCACATCTAAACAACAAATAAATTATCAACAAGCAAGACCCAACATATAATCTAACCCATATTCACAAAATCACACCCCAAGAATTAGGGTTTTAGCTAGACATGTAAAAGAGATAGAAATTTATACCAATATGAGTTTGCATTCAAATGGGTATGAAGATTTAAGTCTAAAAACAAGCCAAGAGTGAAGAATCCACAAGACCCAAGTCCAAATTCTTGGAGTTGAAACCCTTTGAATCTCCAAGCTCTTCAAAACCCTCTCCAAACTTAGAACTCAAAAATTCTATATTAAAAATCTGATGCTAAGCTACAACTCTTCAGTGAGTATTTATAATTGTCAAATATTTATGCTGCATCGGATCATTCATTGTCGTTAGTCAAGATCACCAATTAACTCGGCGGTCCGCCCTTTGGTAGGTTTCATCGCCGTCTTGCTCTATCCTTTAGCATCGCCGTGTTTGGATTATTGGGTGACATAGTACAGCTTCACAGAACTGCTCAGCCATACGCCGACTGCTCCTTTTCACCGCCGATTTGATCCTTTCCTTCAGGGCTCAGCACACTGGAACAAAAGGAGAGGATAAGACCTTTGGTGGCTCGCCGAATGGTTTCGGCGATTCTCAGATCTTCATTTCTTCGTTCTTTCAGCTGCCTTTGTTTCTTTTTTTACTAAGTAGTGTCCATGCTTTCCTTCAAACTCCAAATACCTGAAACTTAAGGGATTTCATCAGATATTGAGATAAAATATGTGTTTGAGGACCCTAATTCTATCAAAATATAGCCCTAAATGAGTCCAATTTGTGGACATATCAACACCCCCAACTTAAACTTTTGCTTGTCCTCAATAAAACTCATGTTCAGTCGTTAAAAAAGGTTGTCTCGAATAGTGCTACACAAGACTCAATCATGAATGCACACAACAAGACTCAAATTACTTATGCAAAGATTAAATGTGCACTCAAAGATTCAAGTTGTGACTCACCATTATCAAACAATCTCATGCTCACAATAATTTCTTTAAATGCAAGTTCAAGCTTAACCAAAGTGTTCAAATGCCCTCACACAAGGAATGATTCTATATTCACACAATGGTTCACAATTTAAAGCTTTGGAATCAGATGCAACGCTCACACTCACAAAGAAGAACACAATGGATAATTTCACCCATAGGTTTGCCCGTATTTTCCAATCAACATTTGTTTCAGCTCACTCAAGATAAAAAAGGTCTTTTCAAGGCTTGTAATGGGGCAGAGTGCAAAGGTATGGTAATTTAGGCTCAGTGACTTTCATCCTCATGAAATGTGGTGCTCACAACACTTCCTTTCCTTTTCCTTCATCATTCTCTTTAGTGCTCATAATTCATCCTATTATTCCCTTTCCATGGATTGTTTGGGAACCTCATTTCTTTTGTACTTTATTCCACAACTTTTTTTTTCATTCTTTTTCTTTTTATTTCTCTTTTCTTTTCCTTTTTTCTTTTTATTTTTTTTATTTTTATGGAGGGGTTCCATTTTTCTCAAAACCATGGGTAAGAGGGACTTTATTGCACTTCTTGATTTACCTTTTCTTTTCACCACACCCCCAACTTAGGCTTTTGGTCTAAGTTGGCTATTCAACTAACCACAACTTCATGAGGATTATGGGTAATGGATAAAGAAAGGTTATGAATTCATCAAGTTTCTTCCAAAGAAAGGTAAGGCTCAATGGGTGTTCAAAAGCGGTTCACACACTCACAAGGTAGGTCACAAAAGAGGTATATGTCAAATTGGCTCATACTCTTAGAAGTTGCCTAAGATCATATCAAGAGATAACATCACTTAGTTGACCGGACCAACGGGGCAAATTCTAGGATCTATCATGCATGGTTCAAAGTAAGCTCATCACACTAGGCATTGACACTACAGTCAAACAAGACTCCACACTTTCGCTAGTGTATAATGATTATCACAAGAGACTCAATTCGATGCTAGGCTAGTCACAACGAGATGCAAAGAGTTCACATATTGTCTATGCAACTACATTTGGCCTCATCGTAGCCGCGCATTCATGTTTTTTCATTTAAGAGCACTATTCAAGTCATCGATATTGATCGAAATCGAGACTTAAATTTTACAAAAGAACAGCCACAGTCAACACACGAGAGGTGGCAAAATTTTTTGGACGGGTCAAAATCATTTTTGCAATTTAAAATAAAAGGAGTCATAAGCTCAAACATGAGTCGGGCACTGCTGCAAGAGAGCCTTAAGCCTTTGCCACAACTCATAAACTGACTAACCTTTCAATTTATTGAAACTGAGGATGTTATCCCTTAGCATTATCATTTTCAGAGGAGGGTGGTCTATTGGGTCACCGTTGCTAGCAGATAGGCTCAATTTCTCTGTTCAAAACAGCAACACAAAAACCAAAACTAAAAATTAAGTAAGTTCAACTATAATTAACAATAACAAAATTCAAGTTAACTAAAAATTCTCGTCTAACACCACTCCTCGGCAGCGGCGTCATTTTTATATTTACGTAAACAAGACACAACTTCCAATGCAAGTGTCTGCGATCGTACAATAGTAAAGTAACCCAACCAAGGGTTGGGATCGTTCCCATAGGGAGTGGTCTTGAGAATTAGTAGAAAAATAAAATTAAGTTCTATTTAGTCATAGCTAAAGACATTATCGAATACAAACATGTTAAATCAAAGGGGTGATGCAAGCATCAATTATCAATGGGGGTTTGTGACAAGTAAGAAAAAATAGCAAAAAAAATATAAAGAGAGATACAAATATGGAGACGAGATTCTTGGGATGTGATAGGAACACGGGTTAGACTAGACTATTGGGTACATGCTTTTGATAGTAAATCCATTGAATATTTGTGACTAGCCTAGACTGTAAAGGGGGTAAATTCTCTCTCGAGCAACTTACCTCGAATCAAATGGGTTCCTCTCGGACACTCACTTGCCGCATGAAGAAAAACCTCCTTCTTAGCCCACTCATTCTCTCGAGCTGAGTGTGTGAGAGAAGGACTAGGGTTCACTCTCTTGAGCTGAACCTCATGTCGACCCTCTCCCACCAGCCATCAATTTAGTAGTCTTAGTTTTACAACCTCTCTCTCTCGCAAGCTGAAAACACAAAGGTGAAATCCTATTTACAACTACAATTTCATTATGTTCCACCACAACTACTAAACTAAATCACATCTAAACAACAAATAAATCATCAACAAGCAAGACCCAACAAATAATCTAACCCATATTCAAAAAATCGCACCCCAAGAATTGGGGTTTTAGTTATACATGTAAAAGAGAGAGAAATTTATACCAATATGAGTTTGCATTCAAATGGGTATGAAGATTTAAGTCTAAAAACAAGCCAAGAGTGAATAATCCACAAGACCCAAGTCCAAATTTTTGGAGTTGAAACCCTTTGAATCTCCAAGCTCTTCAAAACCCTCTCCAAACTTAGAACTCAAAAATTCTATATTAAAAATCTGATGCTAAGCTACAACTCTTCAACGAGTATTTATAGGTGTCAAAAATTTGTGCTGCAGCGGATCATTCGGCGTCGTTAGTCGAGATCGTCGATCAACTCGGCGAAACGCCCTTTGGTAGATTTCATCGCCATCTTGCTCTATCCTTCAGCATCTCGTGTTTGGATCATTGGGCGATATAGTACTGCTCAACGATACACCGATTGCTCCTTTTCACCTACGATTTGATCCTTTCCTTCAGGGCTCAGCACACTGGAACAAAAGGCGAGGATAAGACCTTTTGGCGACTTGCCGAATGGGTTCGACGATTCTCAGATCTTCATTTCTTCATTCTTTTAGCTGCCTTTGTTCCCTTTTTGGCTAAGTAGTGTCCATCCTTTCCTTCAAACTCTAAATACCTGAAACTTAAGGGTTTTCATCAGATATTGAGATAAAATATGCGTTTGAGGACACTAATTCTATCAAAATATTGCCCTAAATGAGTCCAATTTATGGACTTATCAAACCCTCAGTTAATGAGTCTATGGTCCCTACTATGCTTGACTAATTAACCAGTTATGAAAAGAAGAAAACTAGTGTTCCAAAAGAAGAAGAAAAAAAGTGTTCCAAAAATTGAGTTATTGAGTTTATATAATTTATTTAAGAAGCAAATTTTTTTTTTGCTTGTCTTAAAAGAAATTTTATTACCTAATATTTCCTTAATATTGCCTTAATATTGCCTTTATGGAAAATAATAAATACGTCTGATTTTATTTGCTATTGATTGTTTTTAATGGAAATTAATGACTCCTAATTGCTGAGACGTTTGAAAAACTTTTCCCTTCCCCTCTTCAACAAAGAGTTTGGATAAAAAGGGATGGTTGGGGGCAGCGAGGAGGATCAATGTTTTATGAAAATATTTTCCCACACAAACTACTGGTTGAAAAGAATTAATGAGAAAGTAGTAGAAGACCAGAGTTCTGGATTCGTCAAGCTTAAGCAAGTTCTTCAAAACCTTCAACAGGTTAGTGAATAACGATTTCAAGTTTTTCTTAGTTTATATTATATGTTATTATGTAATTCAGGATCTTGTATTATTATTTTGATGCGTATATGATTTATATACTCTAACAATTGGTATCACGAGTCTTCTTACATATAACTATTAATGTAAAACGAATGAAAGTTTCATGATGAACTTTGATGTTTTTGTTGATTTGTAGAATTTGTGTTTTTATGGTTCAAAAGCCCTGCTGACCCTTGCAAATAACATTTTCAATGATTGTTAATTCGGTCGGTGTTAGAGTTTTTTAATTTTTGACGAACTTCGGTTGATCTGAATTTTAGCTGGTTCATTGGAAACGACCCACTAAGAAATACCCACAACTTTGCTGTTATTAAGGACAATGTTTTATCATTCAGAGCCGGTTTGATGGGGTTTTGAAATTTTTTATGTTTTCTTAAAAATAAAAACTTTGAAAAAACAAACAAATTCTTGCAAACTAGTGATTATAGGGTTCATCCTATATGGCTTTAAATGATATTTTACAGTAAATATATGAGTTTACATATTTACAGAGATCTTCTTCCCCATTAGATAAATTTGTATGTTATAATGCTGACATTTGTAGTCTTTTGTATTGATGACTTGTATTAACTTTTCAACTAAGTTACATGTTCAATCAATGAACAATAGATTATATGACACATATATAAATAATTAAACATAATAGATTACTCTCTAGCTGAGTTGGGCCTATTTTTTAAAGTAGTTATATCTGAAAATACACATTTATTTGCTTGAATAGTTACGTTTCCCTAAAGAATCTAAAATTTAATTTGCATGATTTTATGCGTATTTTGTTATTTTTATTAGCAAGTCTAATGATCTATTTTATTTTCTATCTCTCAGATAAAGTATGTCTCACTTCAATCCCTTATCCTCTACCTTGAACTAAAATAAACTGGAAGGTCCTAATTATGTGGACTAGAAATGAAACCTAGACATTGTTCTTACTTCTGAGGGTTATAAGTATGTCTTGGTTGAGGGGTGCCCCACTAAACTAGCAGATGCAACTGAGGATGAGATCAAAGCCTATGACAAGTGGATCAAGGCTGATGAGATGGCAAGATTCTATGGTCTTGCCTCAATGGAGAATGTCTTACAACATCAATATAAGTCCATGACATCTGCTTACGATATGCTTGAATCTCTCAAAGATATGTTCTGTAACACCTCATTATTTGAAAGAGCTAAAAATAGAAAGAATCAAATTTGGAAATAGCAAATCTGAAAATTTTGGCAAGATATATTAAGTATGAGTTTTGGGTCAACTTCAAATAAATATAACTCTTAGTACATAATAAGTTAGGTGGGCTACAAGGTATCAAATTAAAGGTCTTAGAATCCTCTTTCCAACGCCACCTAGTTTGCTAAATTTGAGCTCGTATGAGGGAGATATGCCCGTTTGAAGTCAGGCTATCCATTTAAGGAAAGTTACCCGAATTTAAGAGGGGTATTTGGTCTTTTCCTTACCCTATCAGATTTATTCCATTTTTAATAATTAATTAGGGGTCTAAACTGATTTGGTTCAGTTTACACAATCTAAATTAATGCCTAGGGTTTGAGAATAGTTCGAGAAGAGGAGAAAAGGAGAAAAGTCAAGGCGTTCTTGGAGATTTCTTGCGGAATCGAAGATGGTTTCACCAAGGATTGATCCCTAAAGAGGTACGTGAGTTCACATAGCGTTGGGTTTGTCCACTCACATGCCAATCATGTTAATTTCAGCGTAATTTCGTTCTAAAAAGTTAAAAGTTTGATGATCTTGAATTGTGTTCTTGAAATTGGCTTTCGTTCTTGAGTTAGGATGGGATTGTTGAGTTCTTGAGGAAATCGTGTCGATTATGGAGTCCTTTATGAGTAGATTCTTGTGTACTTATAGTGGGTATCAGAATCTAAATAGAAATGGAGAAAAAGAATCGAATCTAGGTGAATTGGGGTTAGAAATCAAGGAAGAAAAAGTCGAACATAAAGAAGTACCAGGTCCGCATCGCAGACCTGTTCCTTTCAAGTGGACTTTTCCTCTCTGCGTCGTGAAGAGATCGCAGACCCCACTATCTTAAAATTTATTTTGCGACCAAATATTAAAATGCATCTCCGTGTTGCGGACTTGCTCTCACACAGTATTTTTTTTACCATTTCTCATGATTTACTATCTAAAAATACTCTTAATCATCACGATATCCTTCCTATCACAAATCATAACCTTGAATTCATAAATTCAAATTCAAGGTAGAGTTAATAGTCAAGTCTTGAGAGTTCTTCGAGTCATTTAAAAAGTCTTTTACAATTGTTTTTAAACTTTTTTTAAGACTTGAGTATTGAGTTGAGAAAGAGTAAGAGTGAAGTTCATTTTCTTTAAAAGATTATATGGGAACTAATTATTCTCAAAAGAGTAAATATTTTCACATTTAAACAAGAGAGGAAAGAATGATTTACAAGGGAGCTTTTGATCTAGTTTTTGAGTAATTATCTCAAACCACAGAAAGAGTTATGTTTTTAAACATATGAGCTAGTTACATTTTGGGAGTAGTGTTGAGCACCAATTTGGGGACGAGTTGAGTTCAGATAATTCAAAGTCTCCATAAACCGTGAAGCCAACATGGATAGAAAAGAGTCATACTTTTTAGATGATTCCTTAATGCTTTTACCATAGACTAGTGGATCCACTTAGTAGTTAGGTTCTATACATCCGGCAAGGTATAGGACGTCCCTGGAAGCTTGAGGCAAGATGCTCTATCATCACATAACTCATAGTCATGGTTGTCGGTTAGAGAAACTTCCACAGAGATATTTTGTATTCATATATATAGTTAGTTGTATTTTCATATACAAATTGAGTTATTGTGTGTTTTTCAATACACTGAGTTGTTATTTAAATGTTTTAAAGCTTTTCTTTGTATTGCATCCTTATTACTACTTTATATTGAAATGAGTTGAGTTGAGTTGAGACAAGGTAAGTTTCTTCAGTTCCATTTCAAGCTTATGTCTTGTTTTAGTATTCCCCTGTCATGCTCATACATTCCATGTACTGATGCCATTTGGCCTGCATCTTTTATGATGCAGATACAGGTAACCAAGATCAACATCCAGCGCTTCGTTGATCCAGTTGTATTTAGAGTCATTTGGTGAGCCTCATTGCTTTCTAGAGGATCCCTTTATTATTGCTTTATCATTTTAGTTTTTAGAATGATCGAGGGTCTTGTCCCGACATCCCTCATAGTATTAGAGGCTTCATAGATAGATAGTTATTAGTTCAATAGTCTTGTTCATTTTAGTTGTTTTGATTATAAGACTTGAGTTGCCTTATTGGCCAGTTGAATGTTTCTTTTATAACATTCCAGTTTATTTCATGAATTTATCTTTGTTGACTAAGTCTTCTGCTGAGTAGTAAGCCAGGCCAAGGGTTTGCTTTGGGCTAATAATGGTTCTCGAGTGCCAGTCTAGCTCAGGGTGTAGGCTCGGGGCGTGACAAACTTGGTATCAGAGCACAGAGTTCAAGAGTTCTAGGGAGTCTATGAAGTCGTGTCTGCAGAGTCCTAGTTATCGGTGTGAAGCGCGCTACGTCTATAATTAGGAGGCTGCAACATTTAGGAACTATCTCAATTCTTTCATACTCATTTCATACGATAGAGTTCATCTCTAATTTTTTTTTCTAATTCGTTCTTGCGCATATCTTTCAGATCACGCCTCCAGGAAGAGCTGTCAGAGGTCGTCCTGCTAGGAGGAATGTTGAGGAACAAGAGGTACCTAATGCACCTGAAGTGCAACCCCAAGAAGAGGTCACCAATGCTGAGTTTCGTGAAGCTATCCAGATGTTAAGTCAAGCTGTGACCAATTAAGTTGGGCAAAGAGAGAATCAACAGGAAGTGGTTGACACTTCAAGGATCCGTGAGTTCTTAAGGATGAATCCTCAAAGTTTCACTGGTTAGAGTGTCACAGAGGATCTGAAAAACATTGTGGAAGAGCTTCAATTTTTTTTTGAGATTATACACATTGCTGATGCTGAGAAGGTGGAACTAGCTGCATACCAATTGAAGGGTGTCGCTAGAATCTGGTTCTTTAAATGGAAAAAGAATAGGGCTGAAGGTGCACCACTTGTGAGTTGGGCTATGCTTGAGGAGGCCTTCTTGGGGCGTTTCTTTCCCCGTGAATTCAGAGAAGCAAAGGTATGAGAATTCCTTACTCTTAAGAAGGAATCTATGAGTGTGCATGTGTACAACCTTAAGTTCACTCAACTTTCCCGCTAAGCTCCGTAGATGGTTACTGACATGAGGAGTAAGATGAGTTTGTTCGTTGCTGGGTTGTCTGGTCTGTCAAGTAAGGAGGGCAAGGTAGCTATGTTGATAGGATATACGGACATAGAAAGGTTGATGATCCATGTGCAACAGGTTGAGGAAGAAAAGTTGAGGGATTGAGAAGAGCTTAGAAACAAGAAGGCTAAGACATCAGGGAATGAGTCGGGGCAGAAAAAGAGTAATGCAAACCAGTCTTCTTTCCAACATAAGCAAAAGGGACCTTCTCCATCATCTGCAAGTGCACCTGCACCAAGGAACATAGGTGAGTTCAACAATCAGAATTCATAAAACTTTAGAGCTAGATCTGTGCAGTCTTAAGGTAGTGTGGCACAAGGAGGTAACAGGACTCCTGCAAGTGCTAAGTATGGTAGGACTCACTCAGAAGTGTGTCGTGATGGATCCACTGGTTGCTTCAAGTGTTGTCAGAATGATCACTTTATGAATGAGTGCCCTAAGAACATACAAGGTAATGGTAATGGGGGCAATAGAGCCCAATCTTCTTCAGTTGCTCCACTAGACAGAGCTGTATATAGAGGAGCTAGTTTAGGGGCAGGCGGAGGAGGAAACCATCTGTATACTATTACTAGTTGCCAAGAGCAAGAGGATTAACCAGATGTTGTCACTGGTATGATCAAAGTATTTAATTTTGATATTTATGCTTTGCTAGATCCAGGAGAGAGTCTATCTTTTTTGACTCCTTATGTTGCGATGAATTTTTATGTTCTTCATGATAATCTTCTTGAGCCCTTCAGTGTTTCTAAACCTATTGTTAAGTCTATTCTAGCTGAGAGAGTCTATCGTGATTGTACCATTTCTGTCAATCACAAGAGCAACATGGCTGATTTAGTTGACTTAGACATGGTAGATTTTGATGTCATTCTATGTATGGACTTGCTTCATACCTATTATGCCTCAGTCGATTGTAGAGCTCGAGTTGTTAAGTTTCAGTTTCCTAATGAGCCAGTCTTAGAGGAGCAGAGTAGTTCAACAGTGCCTAAGGGTCGTTTCATTTCATACCTTAAGGCAATAAAGTTAGTTTCGAAGTGGTGTGTCTATCACTTAGTCTGAGTAAATGACTCTACTGTTGAGACACATTCTATTCCGTCAGTTTCTGTAGTAAAAAAGTTTCCAGATGATCTTCTCGGAGTCCCTCTCGAGAGAGAAATAGACTTCGGTATAGATATACTTCCCAATACTCATCCTATTTCTATTCCTCCATATAGAATGGCATCGGTAGAGTTGAAAGAATTAAAGAGCAGTTGAAAGATCTTCGTGAGAAAAGTTTTATTCGACCAAGTGTCTCACCTTGGAGAACTCCGGTCTTATTTGTGAGGAAGAAGGATGGTTCCCTTAGAATGTGTATAGATTATCGTCAGTTGAACAAGGTTACAATCAAGAATAAGTATCCTCTTCCGATAATTGATGATCTTTTCTATGAACTTTAGGGTGCCACTTGTTTTTCTAAAATAAACCTCTGATCGGGCTATCATCAGTTGAGAGTAAGAAAAATTGATATCCTTAAGACAGCTTTCAGGACCCGCTATGGCCGTTATGAGTTCCTAGTTATGTCCTTTAGTTTGACTAATGCTCCTACTGCGTTCATGGACCTTATGAATAGAGTATTCAAGCCTTATTTAGATATGTTTGTTATCATATTCATTGATGACATTCTAATCTATTCAAGAAATGAGGAGGATCATGCTAGTTATCTCAGAATAGTCCTTCAAACTCTCAAGGATAGAGAGTTATATGCTAAGTTTTCTAAGTGTGAATTTTGGCTTGAGTCTGTGGCATTCTTAGGCCACATTGTTTCTGATGGAATTCGAGTTGATACTCTAAAAATAAAGGAAGTGCAGAACTGGCCTAGATCCACGTCTCCAATTGATATTAGGAGTTTCTTGGGACTTGATGGCTATTGTAGAAGTTTTTTCGAGGGGTTGCCATATATTTCATCCCCTTTGACTAAGTTGACTTAGAAAACTGTTAAGTTTCAATGGTATGAAGCTTGTGAGAAAAGCTTTCAAGAATTGAAAAAGCGCTTGACTACTGCCCCAGTATTGACCTTACCAGAAGGTACGTAAGGTTTTGTAGTATATTGTGATGCTTCCAGAGTTGGACTGGGTTGTGTATTGATGCAGAATGACAAGATTATAGCTTATGCCTCCAGACATCTTAAGGTTCACGAAAAGAATTACCCAACCCATGATCTAGAGTTGGCTGTCGTAGTGTTTGGTTTAAAGATCTAGCGTCATTATCTTTATGGTGTTCATGTGGATGTGTTCACTGATCACAAGAGTCTTCATTATGCGTTTAGTTAGAAAGAGCTTTATCTTAAACAGATGAGGTGGTTGGAGTTACTCAAGGATTATGATATGAGTATTCTCTATCAATCATGCAAGGCTAATGTTGTTGCTGATGCCTTGAGCAGGTTGTCTATGGGTAGTACCACCCATGTTGAAGAAGACAAGAGAGAGTTAGTGAAGGATGTGCACATACTTGCATGATTAGGAGTTCGATTGATGGATTCCAATAAAGGAGGAGTGGTGGTGATGAATGGGTCTGAAGTGAAAGAGAAACAAGACCAAGATCCTATTTTGCTTGAATTAAAGGCAAATGTTCATAAGCAAAAAGTGATGGCATTTGAACAAGGGGAAGATGGTGTATTGAGGTATCAAGATAGATTGTGTGTACCAAGGGTGGATGAACTCTAAGAGAGGATCATGGAGGAAGCTCATAGCTCCAGATATTCTATCCATCCGGGTTCCACAAAGATGTATCGTGACTTGGGAGAGGTTTATTGGTGGAGTAGTATGAAGAAGGGCATTGCAGAGATCGTTGCTAAGTGTCCAAATTGCCAACAAGTCAAGGTAGAGCACTAGAGGCATGGTGGTATGGCTCAGATTATAAAAATTCTGGAATGGAAGTGGGAGATAATCAATATGGATTTTATTACAGGTTTACCACGGTCTTGCAGGCAGCATGACTCGATTTGGGTGATTGTAGATCGAATGACTAAATCAACCCATTTCTTACCGGTAAAGACTACCCATTCAGCAGAAGATTATGATAAATTATATTTTCAAAAGGTAGTAAGACTTTATGGAGTTCTGGTGTCCATTATTTTTGATAGAGGTGCACAATTTACTGCACAGTTCTGAAAGTCTTTCCAAAAAGATTTTGGTTCAAAAGTGAATTTGAGTACTGCTTTTCATCCTCAGACTGATGGTCAAGCAGAGCGCACTATTCAGACTTTAGAATATATGTTGAGGGTTTATGCGATTGATTTCAAGGGTAATTGGGATGATCACCTACCTGTCATAGAGTTTGCTTACAACTATCGTTATCATTCTTGCATCCGGATGGCTCCTTATATGGCTCTTTATGGAAGAAGATACAGATCTCCTATTGGATGGTTTAAGGTCGGTGAAGCTGGGTTGATAAGACCAGACTTATTTCATCAAGCTATGGAGAAAGTGAAGGTTATTCAAGAGAGATTGAAGACAACACAGAGTCGTCAGAAATCCTATACAGATGCTAGGAGAAGAGACTTAGAGTTTGAAGTAGATGATTGGGTTTACTTGAAGGTTTCACCCATGAAAGGTGTTATGAGATATGGTAAGAAGGGGAAGCTTAGTCCCCGATATATTGGTCCTTAAAGAATATCCAAAAGGATTGGTAACGTGGCTTACTACCGCAAGAGTTAGCAGCGGTTCATAGGGTATTTCACATTTCCATGTTGAAGAAGTGTATGTGAGATCCTTCACTTACCATACCTAATGAAGATATTGGTATTAATGATAGCTTATCTTATGAGGAGATTCCTCTCCAGATTTTAGATCGCCAGGTTCGCATGTTGAGAACCAAGGAGGTAGCATCAGTCAAGGTCCTATAGAGGAGTCAATTTATTGAGGAAGCTAAATGGGAGGCTGAGGAAGATATGAAGAAGAGATACCCACATCTCTTTGATATACTAGATCAAGGTACTAATTCTCTTCTTAGTACCATTTAATTGATATACTGAATTTGTTAGATTTATATGTTTGGTGTTTGAGCTGGGTGTTAGATGTTACACCCTTAATCGACTTAGAATAATCTCATTCGAGGATGAATGTTCCCAAGGGGGAGACATTGTAACACCTCGCTATTTGAAAGAGCTAAAAATAGAAAGAATCAAATTTGGAAATAGCAAATCTGATTTTTTTTGCAAGATATGCTAAGTATGAGTTTTGGGTCAACTTCAAACGACCATAACTCTTAGTACAGAAAGAGTTAGGTGGGCTACAAGGTATCAAATGAAAGGACTTGGAATCATCTTTCCAACGCCACCAAGTTTTCTAAATTTCGAGCTCGTATGAGGGAGATATTCCCGTTTGAAGTCATGTTGTCTATTTAAGGAAATTTACCCGGATTTAAGATAGGTATTTTGGTCTTTTCCTTACCATATCAGATTTATTCCATTTTTAGTAATTAATTAGGGGTCTAAACTGATTTGGTTCAGTTCACGCAATCTAAATTAATGCCTATGGTTTGAGAATAGTTCAAGAAGAGGAGAAAAGGAGACAAGTCAAGGCGTTCTTGGAGATTTCTTGCGGAATCGAAGATCGTTTCGCCAAGGGTTGATCCCTAAAGAGGTATGAGAGTTCACATAGCATTGATCTTTCACCCATGCACCAATCATGTTAATTTCAGTTTAATTTCGTTCTAGAAAGTTGAAAGTTTGATGATCTTGAATTGTGTTCTTGAAATTGGCTTTCGTTCTTGACTTAGGATGGGATTGTTGAGTTCTTGAGGAAATCGTGTCAATTTTAGAGTCTTTTATGAGTAGATTCTTGCGTACATATTCTAGGTATATGAATTTAAAGAGAAATTGAGAAAAATAATAGAATCTAGGCGAATTGGGATTAGAAAACGAGGAAGAAAATGTCAGAAAACAAGTACTAGGTCCACATCGAGGACCTGCTCCTTCAGAGTGAACTTTTTCTCTCTGCGTTGCGGAGAGATCTCGGACCCCACTGTCTTAAAATTTATTTCACGACCAAATATTAAAATGCATCTCCGCATTGCGGACTTGCTCCCAGATAATGTATTTTGACCATTTATCATGATTTACTATCTAAAAACACTCTTAATCATCACGATATCCTTCCTATCACAAATCATAACCTTTAATTCATAAATTCAAATTCAAGGTAGAGTTAAGAGTCTAGTCTTAAGAGTTCTTTGAGTCATTTCAAAAGTCTTTTACAATTATTTTTAAACTTGTTTTAAGACTTGAGTATTGAGTTGAGTATGAGTAAGACTGAAGTTCATTTTCTTCAAAAGATTATATGGGAACTAAGTATTACCAAAGGAGTAAATGTTGTCACATTTAAACAAGAGAATAAACACCGATTTCCAAGAGAGCTTTTGACCTAGTTTTTGAGTAATTATCTCAAACAACAGAAAGAGTTGTGTTTTCAAACATATGAGCTAGTTACATTTTGGGAGTAGTGTTGAGCACCGATTTGGGGAGGAGTTGAGTTCAGATAATTCAAAGTCTCCATAAATCGTGTTGCCAACATTGGTAGAGAAGGGTCATACTTTTTAGATGATTCCTTAATACTTTTAGCATAGACTAGTGGATCCACTTAGTAGTTAGGTTCTATACCCCCAGGAAGGTATAGGACGGCCCTAGCAGCGTGTGGCAAGACGTTGTATCATCACATAGATCATAGTGATGGTTATCGGTTAGAGAAACTCCCGCGGAGATATTTTGTATTCTTATATACATAGAGTTACTTGTATTTTCATATACAAATTGAGTTATTCTGTGTTTTTCAATACACTGAGTTGTTATTTACATGTTTTAAAGTTTTTCTTTAGATTGCATCCTTATTACTGTTTTATATTGAAATGAGTTGAGTTGAGACAAGGCAAGTGTCTTCAGTTCCATTTCAAGCTTATGTCTTGTTTTAGTTTTCCCATGGCATGCTCGTACATTCCATGTATTGACGCCATTTGGTCTGCATATTTTATGATGCAGATATAAGTAACCAAGATTAACATCCAACGCTTCGTTGATCCAGTTGTATTTAGAGTCATTTTGTGAGCCTCATTGCTTTCTAGAGGATCCCTTTATTATTGCTTTATCATTTCAGTTGTTAGAATGATCGGGGGTCTTGTCCCGACATCCCTCATAGTATTAGAGGCTTCATAGATAGATAGTTATTAGTTCATTAGTCTTGTTCATTTTAGTTGTTTTGATTATAAGACTTGAGTTGCCTTATTGGCCAGTTGAATGTTTTCTTTTATAACATTCCAGCTGATTTCATGAATTTATCTCTGTTGTGTAATTCTTTTGCTAAGTAGTAAGCTAGGCCAAGGGTTCACTTGGGAAAAAAATGGTTCTCGAGTGCCAGTCTCGTCTAGGGTGTAGGCTCGAGGAATGACATGTTCCGAGAGAAAAATCATGTTGCAAAATAGACAACCATGAAAGCCATGTTGACCAGGAAAATAGCTGAAGGATTGTCTATAAGGGAGCATGTGCTGAATATGATGAACATTCTGAATGAGTTGGAGCTACTAGGTGCTGCCATTGATAAGCAGTCTAAAGTTAAGATGGTCCTGCAGACTCTGTTGTACATTTTTTAGAAGTTTCACTTGAATTATAACATGAACAAGATGTACTTGTCTCCTGCAAAATTGTTGAATGAGCTGACAATGGCAGAATCCATTATCAAGCTACAAGCTCCTTCCTCTATGACATTCATGGTGGACAAATCTGTGGCTTCATCTTCTAAGCCGAAAAAACACAAAAGAATCAGAAGAAGCCCCACAAGATTGTAACACTTGGAGGTGCTAGAGATGGTTTGGCTAAGCCTAAGGCCAAGTTCTACCATTGGAAGCAACCAGGGCACCACAAGAAGAAATGTCACGACTATTGATGAGTCCTAGGTTTGGACTCATTTAGGGCTTTATTTACAATGATTTAGTGTCCTCAAATGCCTATTTTGTGCGAATAACTGATGCAAAACCCTTGATTTCCAGGTACATGGATTGAGGAACAAAGCTAGGACATAAATTGGAAATAGAGACAACACAAGCGAAAAAGAGAAGGGAAAAATAGGCTTGATGATCACCGATGCCACTTGGCGACTCGCTAAGTTGCCACTCTACCGCCTAAGTTACAGAATGCTGAGGCTAAATTAGGGGTAACTTTGGCGAGCAGTAGTTCCATTCGGCATGTCGCCGATCGCTTCGGCGTTGGAAAACCAGGTTGCCAAAAGTACTGATGGAGATCCAAACAAGTACTGTTGGATGAGATGAAAGGAAAAGGGGTGACTCGCGGAATCACTCAACGATCCCTATCTGACTCGCCTAAAATTATAGTGGCTGGACTAAGAAAAAGTGAAAAATAAAGGCGAGAGGAAGAAAAATCGGTGAGTCGCCCAACGATCGGCGAAGCCCGACTTACCTCATCGATTGGTCCTAAACAGCCACACATAAGACTTGCATGAATTGATTTTTGCTAGAGAGAGAACATTCAGAAATGGGAGGTACATAAGGTTAAGAGTGTAAACACTACCATTGTGGATTTCAAGTGATTTTAGTAAGGTTTTCATTGAAATTTTGTAATAGAGAAGGATTTTAGTTAACTTTAACTTTCAATTTTCACTTTTACCCAGCTATGAAAAACAAGGCAGATGTTGATTCTCCTCTTTTTTCTATGATTGGCTAAAACCCTCTCATTGGGGTTTTGACTATGTGACCAATTGTTGAGTGTGCCTAAGTGGGTGTCATTGATTTGCGAATAATGGTGTTAATTTGAAGTGGGTCTGAACTGCTGCTGCGTTTTGAGGTCATCTTACATGATTAGGGTAACAAGTTCAGTATTTTTTGCTTGCTCGAGAGAGAAGTGCAGAGCCAAAGTAGCAAATTTAGCATCCTTAGTAGTGGGTCACCATGATTTCATCTAGTCTATCCTTTGTATCTTGCTGGAGAGAGTGGATTTGATGAGGATGAGGGCTGGGCATCTTCCATCTAGTGTTGAAGTTCGAGAGAATTCGACAAAGATAAGGTAATTGTTAGAGAGAAATTTGCTTTACGTATAGTCCGACCTACCCACGACAATTTATCCTATTGTGAGCATCAATGTTCATCCACTAAGTTGAATTCAATAATTGGTTGGTCAATTCCCCAAGTGTTACCTTACTATTTGATCGTTTCGTGTTAAGTATTGAATTGGAGTGATAATTATAACCTGAAATTTGAAGCTTAAACCAAAAAGGTACACTAAGTGTTCAGTTGAAGAGATTGTTTTCATACTTCTATAATTGAATTCGAAGGAAAAACTACTCTTTGTGGGATCGACTCCAACTCCCTTAGTTGGGTTATATACTAACTAGCAATCGTTGACACCTAGAACTGGATGAAGTGTCTTCGAAATGTTAATCAAAATGGTGTCACTGCCGGGGAGTAGCATTACTTAGAATTATTTGATCGAAGATTTGATTTGTGAATTTGTTGGCTGTAGTTGAATTGGCATAGGCCGCATTGTGTAGTGTTGGTTGGGCTACATTGAGTAAAAATGAGTGAAGTTGAGGTGAATGGTAGTCAAGCAGGTCATCAGGACGGTATCGATGATAACAATAGTGTTTACAACCTATCTCATGCATGTGAAATGGGTGCAATTTGCATACCACAGGCTGATGGGAATGCAATATTTGAGGTCACTAGCACGACTCTTCATCTCATCCAAATGACGAGATTCTATGGAGGGCAAGAACACGAAGACCCGCATGAGCATGTAAGAAATTTTATAGAGGTGTGCATCCCAGTTTCATTCAACCATGTGTCTCAAGAGTCAATCCGGCTTCAGTTATTTCCACTATCTTTAACGGGGGAGGCTAGCAAGTGGTTGGTCGAGTTACCGAACAATTCCATCACATCATGGGAGGAGCTGATTATAACATTCAATGCAAGATTCTTTCTCCCCATCAAGGATGATGAAACTTAGAGACTACATTCAAAGTTTCAAGCGATGGGAGGTTGAACCCATCCATGAAACGTGGGTGAGGTTTAAGAAACTATTACTTAAATTCCCAACTCACGGGCTACCAAACAATTTGCTACTCCAATATTTTTACCAGAGTCTTGATTCGGTTGATAAAGGAGTGGCTGATCAATTGGTACGAGGGGGAATAATGTTGCAATCATTTGAAGTGGCTTCATTTCTTCTTGATGACATGACGAAAATAAATCAAGCTTGGTACACTGATGAGTCCACGATTTGGACTCATTTAGGGCTTTATTTTAATAAATTTAGTGTCCTCAAATGCATATTTTCTGCCAATAACTGATGTAAATCCTTGAATTTCAGGTATTTGGATTGAGGAACAAAGCATGGACACTAATGAGAAAAAATAAACAAGGCAACTGAAAAGATGAAGAAAAGAAGGCCTAAGGATCCCCTAATCCATTGGGTGAATCACCGAATAGCTAATGTTTCGCCTAATGTTCCAGTGTGCCAAGCCCTGAAGGAGAAAATATAGTCAGCGAGAGAAAGAAGCAGTCGGTGAGTCACCAAACGGTTCCGTGATGTAGTGTCATATCGCCCAAAGTTACAGAACCTAAAGATGCTGAAGGCCAAAGCAAAAAGGCGATAAAATTGACCAAAGGGCAGATCGCTGAGTGGATCAGCGATCCCGACTTATTGTGCCGAATGGTCCTTCGAAACACATTTTTGACAACTATAAATACATTTTTAAATTCTTAGTTTAAGAGAGTTTTAGAATCTAACATTCAGTTTTCAAGTTTAGAGCTTAGAACTGAGGTTTTGGAGACAATATTTTCTTAGCTTTAAAGATTTCCATTTATGAGAAATTGGAAGTGGGTGTTGAAGATTCTTCATCTTAGACCTTTGTAAAGACTATATCAATCCTACCCAGTTGATGGAAACACAACTTGGTAATGATTCTTACCTTTTTACTATGTCTAGCTAAAATCCCAATTCTTGGGGTGTGATTATGGGTTGATTTAACTGCTGGGTATTGTTAATTGATAGTTTATTTTCCGTTGAAAAGTGATTTCGTTCAGTAATTATGGTTAAATTTAATGGGTTGTAGTTGCAAATACAATCTTGACTTCGTGTTTTTTGCTTGCTTGAGAGAGAGGTTTTAAAACTAAAATTACTGAATCGATGGTCTGTGGGTATTGGGTTGTCATGGGTTCAACTCGAGAGAGTGAATCCTAAACCCTTTTCCACACATTCAGCTCGAGAGAGTGAATGGACTAAAGTGAAGGCTGTGCTTCATTGCTGCTTATTGGTGTTCGAGAGAAACCAATTTGATTCTGGGTAAATTGTTTGAGATAAAGTTTACCCCCATTAAAGTCTAGCTTATTCACCGATTTGCAGTTGTTTACTATTAATTGCAATTACCCGGTTGTTTACCTTAGCCCATGATCCAATAACATCTCAAGAATCCCGTCTCCATATTCATATTTTCATTTTGTTTGATGTTTTAGTTGATAATACAAACAAACCCTCTTGATATTTGACACTTGTGTCACCTATAATTTAAACCATGCTTTTATTCATAAATGTTTTTAGCTATGATTGACTAGAGCATATTCTTACTTGCCTATTGATTCTCAGTTACGAACCAGTCCCTTGGGACTCGACCCCAACTCACTTAGTTGGATTATATTACTACTCACGATCGTTGGCACTTACCATTGGATGAAGAGTCTTGATAAGTGAAATTAAAATGGCACAGCTGCCGGGGAGTGGTGTTATTTGAGAATTTTTAGTTGAGTTGAGTTTTGTTCCTGTTAGTTATAGTTGTACTTACTTAATTTTAGTTTTGTTTTGCTTGTTTGTGTGTTAAATCAGGAAGTATGAGTGTGAACGACAACAATGGCAACCAAGTAGGCCATCAAGATGACATCGGAAACCTCAACGATGTCAACGAGCCTCATGCTAATGACCCCCATCTCATGGGCGGTATTGGTGCCATTCGCTTGCCTCTGGCCGAAGGGAATGCGGTGTTCCACATCACGAGTACTATGTTGCAACTCTTGCAACTAAAAGGGCTTTTCAGTAGTTTAACTCATGAGGATCCTCATGAGCATATTAGAAATTTTGTGGATGTTGC
Source organism: Solanum paucissectum (assembly GCA_029582445.1). Lineage (NCBI taxonomy): Eukaryota > Viridiplantae > Streptophyta > Magnoliopsida > Solanales > Solanaceae > Solanum > Solanum paucissectum. Next base: position 374 of record JAJONZ010007147.1, on the reverse strand, counting down.
GGACCGTTCTCCTTCAAGAACATTTCCCAAGAGTCGGTCCGATTGAGGTTGTTCCCGCTCTCTTTGATGGGATAGGCGTGCAAGTGGCTGGCTGAATTGCCACGTGAATCAATCACTTCGTGGGAGGAGTTGGTTACCGCATTTCAAGTGCAATTGTTTCCTCCCTCAAGATGATGACTCTTCGGGACAACATTCAAAGCTTTAAGCGTCTAGAGGGCGAGCCAATTCATGAAACTTGGCTGCGATTCAAGAAGTTGGTGCTGCAATGCCCAACCCATGGCTTGCCTGACAACGTGTTGCTGAAGTATTTTTACCGGAGTCTTGATTCTGTAAATAAGGGTTTGCTGACCAACTTTCTCTGGGAGGTTTGATGC
>JAJONZ010007146.1:0-59470 GCA_029582445.1 Solanum paucissectum | reverse complement strand
AGGGGCCTTGCCGGCCGATGGCTTAATTTTAAGCCGAGATATACTTGTTTGATTTCTTGATTGCGTGTGGCTGCCATGCGCTAGTAGCAAATGGTTCAGCAGGGTCGGCTCGGGCTTGAGTTTTGGCATTAGGAGCCAGTTGCGCCCTTGAGTTTGGGGTGTGACAGATAAGGCCCAGGTCAATACACCTTTTGGATATGATAGACCCCAGGCATACCACCTTAAGATGGCGGAGGATAAACTCGTTATGGGATGACATAACGGTGTTGCTGTTAAAGCCAAACCAGAACCGGATAGCAATACTCAGGTATCTCTTCTCAATGACAACTCCTTCCTCGATCCACCTCGAGGTGGTATCGGAAATCAGAGTGTCCAGCCAGCCCTTTAACTCATCTAGTGACTAATTAATAGGCAATCACTCGTAGGGACTTAAAGAATGCAGAGCTCTGTCCAAAACAATGTTCATGTACTCACTGCTACACCCAACTTCCTTTCTGCAGACTATGACCGACTTCACCGGTCTGAACTCGCTATCATTCTTCTTGTTTTTTGGAACTAGGCCACCATACGCTGTATAGAACTCTCGAACCCATGAAATAATATAGGGGCCTCGGGGCCTGGTGAACTGCTCAAATCTGTGGAAATGAATTGTGTCCCTCACATCAGAGTACTTTCCCTCCAGGCCTTCTGTCGATAGCAACTTCTCCTCCAGGATGGTTGGCAAACCATAACCTTTCAATTTGTTCAGAAGCCTGGGAGGAGGGATGACTGGTGGCACATGAGCCACAATAGGTGCCGAAGATGGCACTGAGTCTGCTGGTGTAGGAGCTGGAGGGACTCTGGCTGAGTCAGGGTGAGATCTAGCTCGAATATCATTCCCCTGGGACTGCAAGGGCTGGTCATCCTCCGGCTCAGATAAAGCAACCTGGGGACCAATAGTCACCCTGTCAGATATGGGCCTCTTTCCCCTGCTCTGACCTCCAGTTGGAGGCTCTTACCTTCCTCTTTTTGGAGGATTTGATCCCCCTTCGTTGATTGTGATACCTCGTACTCTTTTCTGGGGTGGCATGTCTATGTTTGTTCGTACCATGTCTGCAAAACATCGGGTAAAAGTTAAAACCTTTTCAATTAAAATCACACAAGAACAGTTGCAGACAAACTCGTTGAGCTGGTCGGCGAGTTGCCGAATCACTTTGGTGAGCTAGATCGGGCTCACCGAAAAGATTGGCTCAAGATTCTCAGAAACATTTCACATGTCGGCGATTACCCCGGGATACTTAGACTTCTCCCAGTTTTGCGAAATTTGGCCATTTGATGACTTTTTGGCCTTAAGAATGACTTCACCCGCTCTATCATTGGGAAAATTACGTCATTTGGCACAAATACGGGTTACTTAGACTTCACCCGACTAAACTCAACAACATGCAAGCACAACCCCACAAATTCTAACCAATTTTAAGGCATAAAATTATGGGATTTCAACAATAAAAACATTACGGGCAAGAATGTCAAATGAAAACAGGCATTGAAACAACTATTAAGATCAGAGAGGCCCAACACACTTTAACAAGATATAATTATTGCAAATGAGTACAACATTCTCAAAATAAACTTGGGGTTCGGAAAACCAACATTTGATGCCGATTAAGATAAGATTGAAATGCTAAGCGGCAATGTAATCCCAATTCGAGCACAAATCAATGACTAAAATACTTTTAAAATGCAAAAATATTGAAACTAAAGTGCAGGTGTGAGTTTTAGGAGGATTAAAAGTGAGGGAAAGTGAAGAGTTTGAGAGTTTAAAACTTTGGCCTTATAATAACCATCCAGTTCTCGCCCATTCAGTGACATTAGTCATTCTCGCCGACCCACTCAGCTACACGCTGAGTGGTCACTTACCTCGCCAAGTTTTACAGCACCTTCAATTGATGTAGGGGTCCAAACGGCGGTTTAGATCGCGATCGCCGACCTGGTCGGTGACTCGCCAATAATTTCCTAGGCTCACCGAGTTTTGAAGACTCTATTGTAACATTGTCTTGAGTCCAATAGTGGTCTGGGTCGGGGTCGCCGACCTTTTCGGCTATGCATCGACCGGACTTTTAGCTCACCAACCTACACTTTTCAACAACTTTCCCACTTAGAACTACAAAAACAACACACCATTATTTCTTAAAGCAAAAAAAAAGTGAAAAACACTTGGGTTGCCTCCCAAGAAGCGCCTTAGTTAACGTCGTGGCACAACACAACTCCCCACTTAAGTTCCATTAGTGAGGTTTGCCTCATTTTCGTAAGGCCACCCCTCTTTTGGCTCTGGGTAGAGATAAGACAACACCTGATCCATTTCGGATCCCAGTAGCTGAATGAGCATAGAATGAGAGGTTGTCATCTGCTTCAACATCAAGAAATTCATTCTTATCTCCTCCAACACTCTGTCTTGTTCTTCGACTTTGTGTAGAATGAGTAAGAGGACCTCTTCAATTTTCCCGCCCTCTTGCTTCTTCATCTTTCGATGCTCGTGAGGAGGGATGTACATGTACTTCTTTTTGGACAGTACTTCCAAGTCCTTGACCTTTTGGGTCAAAATATCCAGCTGACCTAACAAAGTGGCCAAGTCTTGATCCTTTTCTTTCTCCAACTGCTCCTTGTTGGTCTTGGCCACACAATAAAGGAGTTGGGCTGAGGTCTCATAGGAATGTCGCATCAAGCAGCCCGAAGAAAGTTGGTCAGCCATTATTCTATTTTCGAGGTTAAGACCCCGGTAGAGACATTCCAGAAGTAGTTTATCTGGAATTTCATGAGTTGAGCATCGCTGCACTAGGATTTTAACCCTTTGCCACAACTCATACATGGACTCACCCACTAATTGCTTGAAATTTAGGATGTAATCCCTAAACATCATCAATCTCGAAGGAAGGTGATCCATTAAGTTATTGTTGCTACCAAATATGCTCCAAGTCTCTACTTAAAACAGCAACACACAAACCAAAAATAAAAATTAAGTAAGTATCACTATAACTAACAAGAACAAAATCCAACTTAACTAACAATTCTCAACTAACACCACTCTCCGGCAGCGGCGCCATTTTGATTGAATAACGTTATCAAAGACACTTTATCCAATACTAAGTGTCAACAATTGGTATGTAGTAATATAACCCAACTAAGTGAGTTGGGGTCGGAAGTGGTACGTAGATGAGAATCAGTAGGCAAGTAAGAATATACTCAAGTCAATCATAGCTAAAAACATTTACGAATAAAAGCATTGTTCAAATTTGGGATGACACAGGTGTCAAATATTTGGGGGATTTGTTTCAACTATCAGCTACAACAACTAATAATACGAAAATAACAAGTATAGAGATGGATTGTTTGTATGTGATTGGATTATGGGCTAAGGTAGACAATCGGGTAATTGCAGTTAATAGTGAATAGCTGTAAATCAGTGAATAAGCTAGACTTTAATGGGGTAAACTTTCTCTCGAACAATTTATCCCGAATCAAATTAGTTTCTCTCGAACACCAATACGTAGCAATTAAGAGCAGCCTTCACTTCAGTCCATTCACTATCTCGAGCTGAATGTGTGGAAAAGGGTTTAGGGTTCACTCTCTCGAGCTGAACACATGACAACCCAATACCCACAGACCATCAATTTAGAAATTTTGGTTTTAAAACATCTCTCTTGAGCAAGCCAAAAACACAGAGTTAGGATTGTATTTGCTACAACCCATTAATTTCAACCACAATTACTAAACGAAATCACTTTTAAACAGCATTTACACTATCAATTAACAATACCCAGCAGCTAAATCAACCCATAATCACAGCCCAAGAATTGGGGTTTTAGCTAAACATCATAAAAAGGTAAAAATCGTTAACAAGTTGTGTTTCCATAAACTGGGTAGGATTGATATAGTCTTTACAAAGGTCTAAGATGAAGAATCTTCAACACCCACTTCCAATTTCTTAGAAATGGAAATCTTCAAAGCTAAAAAGAAAATGTCTCTAAAACTCGATTCTAAGCTCTCAAACTTGAAAACTTAATAATCTCAATGATAAAAATGAACTGTCCACTCGGTGATCCGCCCTTTGGTCAATTACATCGCCTTTTTATTTTGGCCTTCAACATCTTTAAGTTCTGAAACTTTGGGCGATATGGTACTGTATCGCGGAACCATTCGGCGACTCGCCGACTGCTCCTTTCAATCGGTGACTTGATTTTCTCCTTCAAGTCTTGGCACACTAGAACATTAGGCGAGACCATGGCAGTTCGGCGACTTGCCCAATGGGTTAGGCGATCCTCAGGCTTTCTTTTCTTCATTCTTTCAGCTACCTTGTTCCTTTTTGCTCAATAGTGTCCATGATTTGTTCCTCAATTCAATTACCTGAAATTCAAGGATTTACATTAGTTATTAGCACAAAATATACATTTGAGGACACTAAATCTATTAAAATAAAGTCCTAAATGAGTCCAAATCATGAACTCATCACCCTTCATGGGTGAAACTTTTAGATATACCCAATCATCTACTCCAAACTCTAACTCCCTTATCCTAGCATCAGTGTAGTATTTCTGATGACTTTGCGTTGTTTTCAACCTCTCTTGAATCAATTTCACCTTCAATACTTTGAGCCAACCCATCGGGCCTTTGGTGCTCTACTTTAACTTGTTGGCAATTCGGACAGTTAGCAACAAACTCTGCAATGCCCCTCTTCATACTACTCCACCAATACACCTCTCTCAAATCGCGATACATCTTTGTGAAACCCGGATGAATGGAATATCTGGAGCTATGAGCTTCTTCCATGATCCTCTCTTGGAATTCATCCACCCTTGACACACAACCTACCTTAATACCTCAACACACCATCTCCCCCTTGTTCAAAAGCCATTACTTTTTGCTTATCAACATTTGCCTTCAATTCAAGCAAAATGTGATCTTGGTCTTGCTTTTCTTTCACTTCTAACACTAATGAAGATTCAGCCCCATTCATCACAACTACTCCTCCTTCTGTGGAATCTATTAGTCGAACTCCCGAGCGTGCAAGTCTGTGCATATCTTTTGCTAACTCTCTCTTGTCTTCCTCAACATGGGCGGTACTACCCATAGATATCCTTCTCAAGGCATCACCAACAACATTAGCCTTACCTGGGTGATATATAATACTCATGTCCTAATCCTTGAGTAATTCTAACCATACAAATAATGACGCCATATCTTCGAAGCAAATACTACTGCAGTCAACTCTAAGTCATGGGTTAGATAATTCTTCTCATGAACTTTCAACTATCTAGAGGCATAAGGTATAACGTTTCCATTCTGCATCAACACACAACCCAAACCAACTCCAGACGCATCACAATACACAACAAAACCTTGGGTACCTTCTGGTAAGGTAAATATTGAGGCAATAGTCAACCTCTTTTTCAATTCCTAAAATCTTTTCTCACAAGCTTCAGACCATTGAAATTTCACTGTCTTCTGAGTTAACTTGGTCAAAGGGGATGAAATAGATGAGAACCCCTCTACGAACCTTCTATAATAGTCAGCCAAACCCAAGAAACTCCTAATATTAGTTAGAGATATGGGTCTAGGCAAATTCTGCATTGCCTCAATTTTCTGAGTATCAACTTTAATTCCCTCTCCAGACACAATGTGGCCTAAGAATGCTACAGACTCAAGACAAAACTCAGACTTAGAGAACATGGCATACAACTCTCTATCTTTTAGAGTTTGGAGAACTACTCTGAGATGACTAGCATGATCTTCTTCATTCCTCGAATAGATTAGTATGTATTCAATGAAGACGATAACAAACACATCTAAATAAGGTTTGAATACTCTATTCATAAGTTCCATGAATGCTGCAGGGGAATTGGTCAAACCAAAGGACATAAGTAAGAACTCAAAATGACCATAATGGGTCATGAATGCTGTCTTTGGAATATCACATTCCCTCACTCTTAATTGATGGTAGCCTGATCTGAGATCTATCTTAGAAAATAAATAGCACCCTGAAGTTGATCGAAAAGATCACCAATTCTCGGAAGAAGATATTTATTCTTGATGGTAAGCTTGTTCAACGGGCGGTAATCTATACACATCCTAAGGGAACCATCTTTCTTTTTAAAAAAAAGACTAGAGCGCCCCAAGGTGAGACACTTGGTCGAATAAAGCACTTATCAAGGAGATCTTTCAACTGTTCTTTAAGCTCTTTCAACTCTATTGGTGCCATACTATATGGAGGAATAGATATAAGATGAGTATCTAGAAGAATGTCTACACCGAAGTCTATTTCTCTCTCAGGAGTGACTCCAGGAAGATCATCAGGAAAGACTTTTGGAAACTCTTTTACTACTGCAACTGACTGAATATGAGGTATGTCAACACTAGAGTCATTAACTCGGACTAAGTTATAGACACACCCCTTGGAAACTAACTTTTTTGCCTTAAGGTACGAAATAAAACGACCCTTAGGCACTGCTGAACTACTTTTCCACTCTAAGACTGGCTCATTAAGAATTTGGAACTTAACAACTTGAGTTATACAATCAATGCAGGCATAACAGGCATGAAGCCAGTTCATACCTAGAATGTCAAAATCTACCATGTCTAACTCAATTAAATCAGCCATGGTGTCTTTGTGATTTATAGAAAAGACACAATCATGATATATGTGCTCAACTAGAATAGACTCCCCAACAGGTGTAGAAACAAAAAAAGGTTCACAGAGTTTCTCAGGAAGAACATCAAAATTATTTGCAACATAAGGGGTTACAAAAGATAACTTGCTCTTGGGTCTAGCAAAGCATAAACATCAAGAGTAAAGACTTTGATCATACCAGTGACAACATTTGGAGAGTTCTCTTGCTCTTGGCGACTAGTGATCGCATAAAGGCAGTTCGCTCCTCCGCCGGTACTGGAAGTAGCTCCTCTAGGTGCAGCCCTGTCTGGTGGAGCAACTGATAAATATTGGGCTCTATTTCCCTGATTCACATTACCTTGTCGGTTCTTGGGGCACTCTTTCATGAAGTGACCCTCTTGTCCACACTTGAAACAACCTATAGAGACATCACCACACTTACCCGGGTGGGTTCTACCAAACTTAGCACATGCAGGATCCTAGTTACCTTCTTGTGCCACACTACCTTGAGATTGGGCAGGTCTAGCCTTGAAGTGCTGTGAATTTTGACTATTGTACTCACTTTTGCTTCTGGAGGTGCACCAGCAGATGATGGAGCAGGTCCCTTTTTCTTTTGTTGAAAGGACGAACAGTTCACATTACTTCCTTGCTGCCCGGACTAATTTCCTGTCTTCGCTTTCTTGTTTCTAAACTCCTCCGTATCCCTCAACTTCTTTTCCTCAACTTACTGCACATAGTCCATCAACCTTGAGATATCCGTGTCACTTATTAGCATTGCAGCCTTACCTTCCTTACTCGATAGACGAGACAACCCAGCCATAAACAAACTCATTCTACTCCTCATATCCGCAACCATTTCAAGAGCATAACGGGAAAGTTGGGTGAATTTCAACCCATACTCATCAACACCTAAGGGAATCTTACTTAAGTGTAAGAAACTCTCGTACCTTGGCATCTCTAAGCTCTCGGGGAAAGAACGCCCCAAGAATGCCTCCTCAAAACATTCCCAACTCGCAGGTGGTGCTCCCTCAGCTCTACCCTTCTTCCACTGGTCAAACCAAGTCCTAGCAACATTCTTCAACTGATATGCAACTAGTTCAACTCGCTTAGTATCGGCAACGTGCATAACATCAAATACCTTTTGTAGTTCCTCAATAAAGTTCTTTGGATCCTCAGTAGTACTTGAACCAGTGAAACTTGGAGGGTTCATCCTCTAGAACTCGCGGATCCTGGAAGTGTTAGCCTCTCCTTGTCGAGCCCCTCTTTGTTACCAAACCTGGTTAGTCACAGCTTGACTTAGCATCCTTATCGTTTCTCTGAACTCAACATTGGTAACTTCTCCTTGGGGTTGCACTTCAGGTGCATTGGGTACCCCTTGCTCCTCAAAATTATGCCTAGCAGGACGACCTCTGACAGCTCTTCGTGGAGGCATGATATACTGAAAAATACATGCAAGTACAAATTAGAAAGAAACTTTTTAGAGATCAAACTCTAACGCACAAAATGAATATAAAAGAAGTGGGAAAATTTCCTAAGTGTTGTAGCCTCCTAATTATAGATGTGGCGTGCTTCACACCGATAACTAGGACTCTACAGACACAACTTCATAGACTCCCTAGGACTCTTGAACTCTATGCTCTGATACCAAGGTTGTCACGCCCTGAGCCTACACCCTGGGCGGGACTGGCACTCGAGAACCATTGATGCCCCCAAGCGAACCCTTGGTCTGGCTTACTTACTCAGCGGAAGACTTAACTTATCAAAGATAACTCATATAAAACTTAGAATGTTATAAAGAAAATATTCAACAAGCCAATTAGGCAAACTCAAGTCTCAACATAAGATAATGAAAATGAAAAGACTAAAGAACTAACATCTGACTATTTATGAAGCCTCTAGAGCAACTGCGATGGATGTTAGGACAAGACCCCCGATCATCCTACCAAATGAAATACTAAAAACCAAATGCTAACAAAGGGGCCCTCCAAAAAGTGAGGAGGTTCACCAACTAACTCTGAATGCTCGACTGGATCAACGAGGTGCTGGATGATGATCCTGATTACCTGTGTCTGCATCATAATAAGATGTCAGCCAAATGGCATCAGTACATTGAATGTACGACTATGCGAGGGGAAAACAAAACATAACATAAGCTTGAAGGAATCTAAAAGAAACACTTACCTTGGCTTTACTCAACTCAAGAATAGCTTAACCCAATATAAAGCAACAATACACATGCAATATATAGAAAACCTTTAAGACAGTAGAAAGAAACTTAGCTCGTTAAAGAAATGCAATAACAAACTCAATTGTACTCATATAATAAAGTAATATAGTTTCTGTGGGAGTTTCTCTAATCGACAACCACCACTATGAGCCTAAGTGGTGATACAACGTCTTGCCCACGCTGCTAGAAGTGTCCTATACTTTGTCGTCATATAGAACGCCTTAACTAAGTGGATCCACTAGTCTATGCTAAAAGCACTTAAGGAATCATCTAAAAAGTATGACCCTTTACTACCCATGATGGCTACATCATTTATGGAGACTTGAGTTATTATGAACTTGCATCCCCAAATCGGTGCTCAATACTACTCCCAAAAATATACTTAGCTCATATGTTTTAAAAACAAAACTTCTTTCTTTGGTTTGAGATAATTGCTCAAAACTTAGCTTAAAAGCTCTTTTTGGAAATTGACGTTTCCCTTTCTTGTTCAAATGTGAAAACATTTTAACTCTTGGGAATACTTAGTTACCGTATAATCTTTGAAGAAATGAACTTTACTTTTACTCTTTACTCAACTTGAAATTTATGTCTTAAAACAAGATTAAACCATTTGTAAAAGACTTTTTTTAAAGACTCTATGAACTTTCTAGACTTGGCTCTTAACTTTCCTTGAATTTGAATTTATGGATTCAAGGTTATGATTCAAGTTTATGGATGATTCTAAGTGTATAGAAATCATTTAGAGTAGTTAGAATCAATAGGAAGTGTTTATACACTTTAGAAGGACTTAAACAGGTTAAACGTCAAAAAATGGGTGGGGGCAGACGATCCGAGCGCATCCCTGGCGCGCCGCACCAGCCCCTAAGTTACTAAGGCTCGTTTCTAGCACACATCAGGCACGCCGCTCCAGCCTCTCTGGAGCAGATGGGGCGCTCTGCGCCAGACCCTCCCCAGGTACAGTCTGATGAATTTTTCTGCTCGTTTTTTTTAATCTAAATTCGACTAAACTCGATCCCTTTTCTCAAATGCTCTTTAGAATCAGATACCCAGAACATATACATGAAAATCTAACTCAAACAACTCAAGGAAACGACACACTAATTTCAAGAAACTCCTCAATATCAACCCAACTTCAAGAACAAAAGCAATTCAAGAACACCCATCAAGAACATTCAAACTTTCAATCCTTTAGAACATATTTACACTGAATTAAACATGTTTGGCTCATGGGTGAACGAACCCAATGTTATGAAAGTCTCACATACCTTGTAGGATCAAATCCTTGATGAAATCCACACGCAAACCTCCAAGAAATCGACGAATCTTGAACTTTCTTCTCCTTTCTCCTCTTTTATATCTTCTCCAAGCCCTAGCGTGAACTCAAACTTTTCTAAACTGACTAAAATCTGATTTGACCCCAATTAAACTCCTAAAAAATGGATTAAAATAATTAGGTAAGGAAAATACTAAAATACCCTTCCAAAATCCGGTTTTAAACTTTCTTTATTTGAACAACCCAACTTCAAATGGTCATATCTCACTCATACGAACTCGGAATCGCGCAAAATCGGCGGCATTGGAAAAGTTATTCCAAGATATTTCCTACCATATCTAGAAACACACCTAAATCATCTTGATATAGGAGTTATGGTCATTTGAAGTTGACCAAAAACTCAACTTAACATACTTACCAAATTTTCCAGATTTCTATTCTTTTCAAAAATTGACTATTTCCAATTCTTAACTTCTTCCTAGTTATTTCAATTTGCGAGTTGTTACATTTGGTTTGATTTTTTTATGAGTTTAAGTTTGATGTAATAATACTGTATACACTTTTTTACATTATTAGGTAATTTTGAATGGAAATATAGCAATTTTTAAATAGTATTACGCTTACTTAGGTTTTTTATTTTTTAAAAATTGTTATCTATGGAAGAGTAAATAGTATAAAGGGAATTTAACATTTACCTATTTAAAGTTAAAATTTAAATTGTTTTATTATAGTGGATACACTTATCATGATTCTTTTCTATCTTCTAATTAATTTTTACTTATTTAGTATCAGAACATCAAGAAATTTCCAAATCTTGTCTATCTGCAATTAATGTATTTCTCTTGCATACATTGTTCTTTTGTTGTTTTTAATTGTTATCAATTATGTTATAAGGTTATTTTTTAAATGAACATATTTACTGTAAATAGATAATATAAATTTATGGGTATGTTTAATAGTTTTTATAACTTAGGAGTATAAATCATATTTTTTTTGAAATAGTCAAATATTCTTAGAAAAACTTGAGGCCAAACATATGGTGTAATTTCACCAAAAACTTAGCCCAAATATTATTTGTCAAGAATATTTGGGAACTTGAGGCCAAAGACTGATACAATTTCACCAAAAACTTAGCCCAATTATTATATGTCAAGAATATTTAGGAACCTGGAGCGAAACGCTAGCTAAGAGTTTAATCATATAGTGAAAATATTAGTTGATTCATAATGAGTGTTAAGATTGAAATTCTCTTAAGGAAGACCACCAACTATTCAACAAACAAAGTAAGTAAAGTGGAAACCAACAACATTACACAAACACAACAAACTGATGAAATGAAGAAGAATGAACGAGAAATATTAGAGGAAGAATTGTCGAACTTCTTACTTGGATGTCTAAAACTAAGGCAAGATGAATGAAATCTAGTCACGTTACAAAAGTCAATCGAAGTTCACCAACTTGTGAGGTCAAGAAAGATTTCCCAAACTTAGTAAGTACGTTAAATATTTATCTGTTTCAAATTAAAATTAGATTTTTATCATTGTTGGTTAACGTATAATGCTTCTATTCAGTTTTTAACTAAAGATAAAAATTTATATTTGATTCACATTAGTGCACATGGAAAGTTTGACTTTTTATTGTCTTTATTCATTGAAACATATCTATTCAAATATTTATTTATATTATATTTTACTTTGACTATAAAATTGTTATTGTGCATAATTGGTAGTATATTTTTTAATTATCTTCATACTATCTAACCACAATTGATAAGCTTATAATGAGTGTTAAAATATTTACCCTTTTATCTTAAAATGTCAGATATCTCTAACTATTATCAATCACAAGATTTGGTTATAAATTTATTGCGTAGAAGTTTTTGATGTATATATATAGTGCCACTATATTCTATTTCTCACAAGTGTCATTTATTAAAAAAAAAACATATTAATTAATAGATAAAATTTTATTTTATTCTTGTTCTTTATAATTTTAGCGATGGAGAGCAAGAAGACTAGAGTGCGACAAACATTTCCAATGTCAAAAATAGAAAATCAACGTACTCGCAATGTAGCATTTTCCAATCATCGCTCGAGTCTATATAGAATGGCAAGCGAACTTGTTGATTTGTGCGATGTTGATATTGGAATATTACTATTTTCACCTGCAAACAACCCTTTCTCATTTTCCACCCAACAACTGAAGCAGTCATTGAGCGTGTTTTGAATCCCAATTCACAATTAAGTGAAAACACTCGCCTAGATGCAGATCAAGTACGAAATAAGGTTAATCAACTCAATAATCCCTAGATGCTATTGGGAAAAGGCTTGAGCACATAGAAGAAATTGAATATGCTCAAACACTAGTTCAACTTAGTCAAATAGAAGAAAATGGTGAAAGAAGTAAGTGGAAATCGATTGACCAATTAAATACAAATGAAATAACAACATTTGAATTTAGAGAATTATCGTTTAGAGAAGTTGGAAAATGAGGCTTTATCTTTGAAAAATGCACCTAGCACATCACAAGGGATATCACCCAAAGTTATTATCATTTCAAATTTATATTATTTTAGAATTTTGCAATATGTTTTTTTTTATGTTTTGTTTTAGTTTGTTTCACTGATGCTATAAGTATGTATTCTGTTATGATTTTATATATCAATGTATGGTTTTTTTTTAAAATGCTTTAGTATACCTTTTCTCCTTTGTATATTAATTGTTTTTTGGTTTAAAATATTAAAGAAAGGGACGGATAAGAATAAAAGATGAAAATTATAGAAATGACATCAAGTTTTAGAAGATTTTTTTATTCTTAATTAAATGTCTCGAAATTTGAACTTTTGAAAAGAAAAATTTCTTGCAAAAAAATAATTCTTTATTGAATGGGTAGTACGAACCATAAATCTCAATTACTAAGTCTGGTGAATTTCAAATATCAAATGATTAAAATAATTATTATAAAATTCTTAAGAATATCTTGTTATTAGTATTATATAATGGACTATGTTTTTAAGAAAAATTCTTAAATGGACTATGTTTTTAAGAAAAATTCTTAGTTTCATATCGATTTTAATAAGATTTAGGTTGACTTTTTAGTTAGGAAATTCATTCAATTTGTTCTTTGGTTTGATTTTTGTGTGAGTTTAAGTTTGATGTACTATTAGAGTATACAATTTTTTTTACATTAATACGTAATTTTGAATGGAAATATAGAAAATTTTAAATAGTATTACGCGTATCAAGGAAATTTAACGTTTACCTATTGAAAGTTAAAATTTAAATTGTTTTATTATAGTGGATACACTTATAATGATTCTTTTCTATCTTCTAATTAATTTTTACTTGTTTAGTATCAGAACATCAAGAAATTTCCAATTCTTGTCTATCTGCAATTAATGTATTGCTCTTGCATATATTGTTATTTTGTTGTTGTTGATTGTTATCAATTATGTTGTAAGGTTATTTTTTAAATGAACATATTTACTATAAATAGATAATATAAATTCATGGTATTTTTAATAGTTTTTTGAACTTAGGAGTATAAATCATATTTTTTTGAAATAGTCAAATATTCTTAGAAAAACTTGAGGCCAAACACATGGTGTAATTTCACCAAAAACTTAGCCCAAATATTATTTTTCAAGAATATTTGGGATCTTGAGGCCAAAGACTGATACAATTTCACCAAAAACATAACCCAATTATTATTTGTCAAGAATATTTAGGAACCTGGAGCCAAACGCTTGGTAAGAGTCTAATCATACATATTCACGGTACTTTTCCATTATTTTAGCTATAGTCAATATTAACTCACTAATATTTCACTAAAAATATATATGGTTCATATGTTTAGTGTTATCATGAGTTAAAATCGTGCTTCAAATCATCAAGCCCTGTCACAGTACTATATTTCAACAAATTTCACTGATCCAAATATGTATACTATATTAAAAACATGAAGGTTCTTAGAAATTAGAAATGTTATTTGAATCTTTTGCCCTTCATTAAAAGACTCTGCTTAAGACAAAATTATTTTTTGACTATTTTTCTTTAATTATTATACTATTATTCTAATGATATTAAATATTAATTGTAATATAAAATTGAAAAAAAAAAACACAAACTCCTAGAATTACTTGGATACTTGTTGCACTATTCGTTAGAATTCTTTTGAATGTGACATGAAAGAAGAAGTGTTTAATGAAAATTCAATTTTCTATTTTAAGTACAAACCATACTAAAAAGGTTACATATTAATCGTAATTATGATTAGTAATTATGGTAACTTCGTACTATGCTACTTCTAATTTTTTATATAAATAAAATTCTAATTGATTTAGAATAATCAAATAACCAAAATTACCAAAATTAAGAGTCTAATCATATATATTTACGAAACTTTTCCATTATTTTAGGTATAGTCAATATTAAGTTATCCATGTAAGATCATGTGTAACACCTCGTATGTTAGAACTATAAAAATGCAGAATTTTCAAAAGTTGCAGGTGCAACCCAAGGTTGCCACCTATGAACCGTAGGGTGACTGACGATCAGTTCTGGTAGTCCGTGGTTCACTACCTGCAACCCCCCTCCCAAAACCCCCCAGAAAATCAGAAGGGTCAGCCCACGCTACGACCTACAGACCGTAGGTCAGGCCGCGGTCCATGGTCTAGGGCTATGGGTCAGACCCCCAAAATCTAATCCAAGAACCCCATCGACGGTTGACCAGCACGGATCGTCGGTCCATCCACGGTCCGTCGGTGACCCCGACACCTTTTTAGTTAGGGGTCGTTTGGTCTTTTCCTTATGCGTTGGACCTCTAAACTACATCGTTTAACCCCTAAACTACATGGTATTAGTTAGTTTTAGCCTAGAAAACAAAATATAACCTACCCTAAACAATTATTCACCAAAAATCATCAAACTGAGAGCAAAACAGAGGAGAAGGTCGACCAAGCCCTAGTTCAAGAACACAACGAGTTCTCGTCAGTTCACTCCCTGAAATCAAAAGTTTTCTCCGTGAATTTCATCACCAGGTATGTGGGATTTCACTAGTGGGTTCCTTTCACCCATTAGGTCACTAGATTTCAGTCAGAATCTTGATTCCCTTGATATTATCTAGACCTAGGGTTTCTTGAAAGTTAGAAATTGCTGGGTTTTAGCTGTTAGAATGATCCAAATCAGATTATCAAGTTGTTGCTTCATTTCTTGTATGAAATTCAGAACCCTAGCCATGCAGTTCTTTTAGTTCATGAATTACATATTCTAGGTCAGTTATTTCAGATAAACATGCTTCAGTTTATGAATGTCACATTATCAGTTATAATTGTTGCATTCTTAGATTTTGCATGTCAGTATTTTGAGCTATCCATATTACAAAAATTCAGTCATAAATTGTTAGTTACATAATCAATTAGGAGTAGCTTAATACCGAGTGGACTAGGGTTCAGCATACTCAAATAGTCCTAGAACTACGTGCCTCATAGGTTGTAGGTCCCCTCTGTCGACATCATTTTAGTGATCATGCCAGTCATGCCTCTATACCTCTGGCAAGAGTATATTGGGTCATGTCGATGGGATGTATACATAAGGCTCCATATTTAGCTCATGTGGTTTTATGTCAGTTATTATTAGCTCCCTTACAGTCAGATCTTATTGCATTGACCATGTTATAAGTTATAGTCAGATTCAATCTTAGCATGTTATAAACTTGGTCATTGCATTCAGTTATTTCATGTTCAGTATTCTCAGTTTAGCATTATGCTTATCTCATATCATTGCTCATTTATATGCTTTGGTTCAGTTATGTTTATTGTTTAGCTTTACTCTATCCTGCATGTTCAGTACCTTTCAAGTACCGATGCATACTCTGCGCTACATCTTCTCGTGATGCAGGTTCAAGTTCTCAACTTCCAGATCACGCATAGATCGTTTCCCGATCTTCAGCTCAACAGTATTAGTGGTGAGTCCTCATTCTCCGAGGACGACAAATATGTTTCCTTTGTTTTTAGTTTTTAGTTTCAGTTTTTGCTAGATTTAGCTGGGGGCATGTCCCAGCACTTCTTTTCAGTTAGAGGCTATTTTCAGACATAGTTAGATATTTGAGTTTGACATTTCAGTTTTTGTTAAACTCTCAGTATTTATATATTCAGATTTAGTATGGGTATTCCCCATCATTTCACATTATCTATTGATTAGCTTCCACGCAGTACTCATTGATTTAGTTTATCTTTAAGTATGCTTATGATATGCCAGCAGGGTTAGCTTGGGGTCACTCGTGATCCTAGTCCCGTGTCCGCGTCATGGGGATAGCTTCGGGGAGTGAAAACTTGAAAATGTCTGAAAAGCCGCACCAAGTAGAGTCATTTTGATGGGTGTGAAGTGCACCACATCTAATGAGAAGGAGGCTGCAAAGTGTTTTAGGAAAACTTCAATTTCTCGTTACTCTTATCATGTGTAAGGTATGATCTAATTCCTTGTTTCTAACTCGACGTTATGCGCTTTCATATCATGCCTCCTCGTAGAGCTTATGAAAGGAATGCTAATCCACGCAATGCTAACGTAGCTCATCCAGTCCTAGATCAGGAAGTTTCGAATGCTGAGTTTTGGAACGCCATTTAGCTTTTGGCTCAAAGTGTGACTAACTAGAAAAACCAACAGGTTCTAGTTCCTACAAATGCTAGTGGTGGATTATTGGCAGTCAGGGTTCATGATTTTGTTAGGATGAATCCACCTGAGTGTCTTGGGGCGCAAGTTGGTGAGGATCCCCAAAATTTCATAGATGAGGTCAAGAAGATCTTTGGAGTGATGAAAGTGACATGTAATAATAGGGTAGAGTTGGCATCCTATTAGCTTAAGGATGTAGCTCACATCTAGTATACTCAATGGAAAGAGAACAGGGGTACAGATGCAACTCCTATCACTTGGGAATGCTTTAGTGAAACATTTCTGGATAGATTCTTCCCAAGAGAGTTGAGGGAGGCAAACTCTCAGAAGTTATTGAATTTACGGTAGGGAAGTATGATAGTCCAAGAGTTTGGACTCAAGTTCACCCAATTCTCCAGGTATGCTCCTCACATGGTTGCTGATTCTAGGGCTCAAATAAACAAGTTTCTATATGGGGTATCCGACTTAGTGAAAATAGAGTGTAGGAATGCTACGTTGCTGGAAAACATGAACATATCTAGGCTCATGACTCATGCTCAACTAGTTGATGGTAATAAGCCTAGGGAACATGCTAAGGATAATAAGAAGGTTAGAACAGGAAACTATGCATATTCTCAACAGAAATTGGGTGGTGGAAATTGATCGCAGTTTCATCAAAAATCTTTAGCTCCAATACCTTCATCAACTAGTGTTCCATCCTCTAAGTTCTGTTATGATAAAAAAAGGTAGGGCATCAGGATCTAAGTCTCAAGGGAGTGTTTCAGGCACCAGAACCAACCCAACTTGTCCGAACTGTGGTAAGAACCATCCGGGCGAGTGTCTTGTAGGAAAGGAAGGATGTTTTGGGTGTGGTCAGTCTGGTCATAGATTGAGAGATTCTCCTTCTGCTAAACAGTGTCTAGGGAGAAATAATGGTAGAGCTCAGTCCACAACTTCAGCTGCACCAGCAAGTCGCCCGACTTAACATGGTAACTCATCTGGTACAGGTGGCGAACAACGCCAAAATAGGTTGTATGCTCTTCAGGCTCGCCAGGATCAGGAAGATTCTCTTGATGTAGTCACTGGTACGCTACGAGTTTTTTAAGTTAGATTTTTATGCATTGTTAGACCTAGGGACTACTCTTTTCTTTGTAACTCCTTATATAACAGTCAACTTCAATGTTAGTCCACAAACTCTCTCAGAACCCTTCTCAGTCTCTACTCCAGTCGGTGACCCAGTTATAGCTAGACGGGTATACATAAATTGCCCTGTCACAGTCTCACAGTAAGTCACCTCAGCTGAACTTGTAGAGTTAGAAATGGTGGACTTCGATATCATTCTAGGCAGGGATTGGTTACATTCTTGTCATGCCTCAGTCGATTGTAGAACTATGATTGTTCGTTTTTAGTTTCCAGATGAACCAATCTTAGAATCGAAGGGTAGCAACTTAGCGCCTATGGGTCAATTTATTTCTTACCTTATGACCAGAAAGATGATTTCTAATGGTTATCTCTATAATCTAGTTTGGGTTAAGGATTCAAGCTTCGAAACCCCAACTCTTGAGTCAGTTCCTGTAGTTAATGAGTTCCCAGAAGTGTTTCCACAAGATCTTCCAGGAGTTTCTCTCGAAAGGGAAATCAATTTTGGAATTGATCTCCTTCCAAGTACCCAGCCTATTTCTATTCCTCCTTATAGAATGGATCCAGCTGAGCTTAAGGAATTGAAAGAGTAGTTGAAAGACCTTCTAGATAAAGGCTTCATCAGACCTAGCATTTCCCCATGGGTGCGCTAGTGTTGTTCATGAAAAAGAAAGATGGTTCTCTCAGAATGTGCATCGATTATAGACAGTTGAACAAGGTCACAATTAAGAATAAGTACCCCATCTCCAGGATTGATGACTTTTTTGACCAACTTAGGGTGCTAGTCATTTCTCAAAGATAGACCTCAAATCCGATTATCATAAGCTCAGAGTCAGAGATAGTGAGATCCTAAAAACAACCTTCAGAACTCGGTGTGGTCATTAAGAATTTGCAGTTATGTCATTTGGATTGATGAATGCTTTTGCAGCTTTCATAGATTTGATGAACAGAGTGTTCAAGCAGTATTTGGACTTGTTTGTCATCGTCTTTATTGATGATATCCTCATTTACTCTAGGAATGAGGAAGAACATGCGAGTCATTTGAGGGTTGTCCTGCAAACTCTCAAGTATCGCCAGTTATTCGCTAAGTTTAGCAAATATGATTTTTGGTTGCAATCCATTGCTTTCCTTGGTCATATTGTGTCTAGCAAAGTGATTCGAGTGGATTCTCAGTAAATAGAAGCAGTGAAACAATGTCCCAAACCTACCTCTCCTATCGATATCAGAAGTTTCTTGGGTCTAGCAGGTTATTAGAGAAGGTTTGTGGAAGGATTTTCATCCATTGCCTCTCCATTGACGAAGTTGACGCAGAAAAAGGTTAAGTTTCAATGGTCATATTATTGTGAGAAAAGCTTCGCAGAACTAAAAACTAGGTTTACTGCAGCTCATATTTTGACTCTATACTAGAGGGTTCAAATGGTAATGTGATCTATTGTGATGCATCCAGAGTCGGCCTAGGTTGTGTGTTGATGCAGCGAGGTAAGGTTATAGCTTATGCTTCTAGGCAGCTTAAGGTGCATGAGAATAACTATCCGACTCATGATGTCAAACTTGCAGCAGTGGTGTTTGCACTTAAGATTTGGAGACATTACTTGTATGGTGTTCATATAGATGTGTTCACAGACCATAAGAGCCTTCAATATGTGTTCACCCAGAAAGAGTTGAATCTTCGCCAAAAGAGATGGCTTGAGTTCCTCAAAGATTATGATATGAGTGTGCATTACCATCCTAGTAAGGCCAATGTAGTAGAAGATGCTCTTAGTAGATTATCTATGGGTAGTGTAGCGCATGTTGAGGAAGAAAGAAAGGAATTAGCAAGGGATGTTCACAGAATTGCTCGCTTAGGAGTTCGTCTTATGAGTATATTAGATGGTGGTGTAATAGTTCAGAATAGGGCAGAATCTTCATTGGTAGTGGAGGTTAAGGAAAAGCAAGAGAGTGATTCGATATTGCTTCAACTAAAGGGTGTAGTCCATCATCAGAGAGTTGAGGTTTTCTCCCAAGGGGAGATGGTGTGCTTCGCTATCAGGGTCGATTATGTGTTCCTAAGGTGGGTGAGTTGAGACAGCAGATTCTTGCAGAAGCCCATAATTCTAGATATTCTATTCATCCAGGTGCCACTGTGATGTACCATGATCTGCGGGAAGTCTTTTGGTGGAACGGTATAAAAAGGGATATAGTGGATTTTGTGGCTAAGTGCCCTAATTGCCAACAAGTGAAAGTAGAACATCAGAAACCAGGAGGTATGATGCAAGAGATCAACATTCCTACTTGAAAGTGGAAAGTGATCAACACGGACTTCATTACAGGTTTACCTCATACTCACAGACAACATGACTCCATTTGGGTGATAGTTGATAGATTCACTTGGTCTGCACATTTTTTGGCTGTTAAGACTACATATTCGGCATAGGACTACACCAAACTTTATATTAATGAGTTAGTCAGGTTTCATGGGGTTCCTTTCTTTATCATTTCAGATAGAGGTCCTCAGTTACCTCTCATTTCTGGAAGTCATTTCAGAAAGGTCTTGGTACCCAGGTTAACCTTATCACAACAATTCATCCACAGACGGATGGTCAGGCAGAGTGTACCATTCATACCTTAGAGGACATGTTGAGAGCTTGCGTGATCGATTTCAAGGGTAGTTGGAATGATCACCTTTCTCTTATAGAGTTTGCCTACAATAATAGTTACCATTCTAGCATTCAGATGGCCCCTTGTGAGGCATTGTATAGGTGTAGATGTAGATCCCCGGTTGGTTGGTTTGAAGTAGGTGAAGTGGTCTTGATAGGTCCAGATTAAGTTCATGATGTTATGGAGAAAGTGAAACTCATTAGAGATAGACTTAAGATAACCTAGAGTCGCCAGAAGTCATATGCAGATGTAAGGAGAAGGGACTTAGAGTTCCAAGTTGATGATTGGATTTTTCTGAAAGTGTCACCTATGAAAAGGGTGATGAGATTTTGCAAGAAAGGAAAGCTCAGTCCTAGATATATAGGCCGTTACAATATTTTGAAAAGAGTTGGTAAAGTGACGTATGAGTTAGAGTTGCCAACAAAACTAGCAGCAGTGCATCCGGTTTTTCACATTTCGTTGTTGAAGAAGTGTGTGGGTGATCCAGCATCTATTGTACCTTTAGAAAGTGTGTCTATGAAGGATAGTCTCACTTATGAAGAGGTACCAGTTGATATCCTTGATCGTCAGGTTCGAATGTTGAGAAACAAAGAAGTCGCTTCAGTTAAGGTTTTGTGAAGGAGTCAGTCTGTAGAGGGAGAGCTACTTGGGAACAGAAGCAGCCATGAAGGCCAAGTATCCTCATCTCTGTCCTTCCGATTCCATTCTAGCATGAGGTATGTAACAGCCCGCAACTAGAAAAAGCTAGAATTAGAAAGAGTCATTTTTTGAAAGATTGAAAAACTGGAAATTTGACAAAATCAAGTTAAGTATGAGTTTTAGGTCATCTTCAAATGACCATAACTCCTAGCTGACGATGAGTTAGGTGTGCTACCAGATACCTTAGGGAAAATATTTGAATTATATTTCCAATGCCGCTGAGTTTTCTCAATTTCGAGTTCGTATGAGTGAGATATTTTCATTTGAAGTTGGGTTGTCTAGATAAGGAAAGTCAAAACTTGATTTTAGAAGGGTATTGTGGTCTTTTCACTACCCAATTGAATTATTTCATTTTTGGTAATTACTTAGGGTCTAAACTGAATTAGGTCATTTACGCACTCAAAGATTTCACGCTAGTGTTTTTAGAGAAAGAACGCAAAAGGAGAAAAGAGGAGAAAGAGACAAAGTTCATCGTTCTTGAGGTTTTGCTTGAGGATTTTGCCAAGGGTTGATCCCTACGAGGTATTAGAGATCACATAGCATTCGTTAGTTCACTCACACGCCAATCATGATTATTTCGGCGAATTTAGATTCTTGAAGGTTTATAAATTGAGTTCTTGATGGATTTGTTTGAAGTTTCTATTGGGTTCTTGATTGTCGGAGTTGTTGAGGAGTTCTTGATTTAGATTCATGAAATTAGGTGTCATATTGAGTAGATTCTTGCATATTTTGATTATATAGTCGAATCTAAGTGTTTGGGGATAGACCCAATTGAGTTTAGAGGGTTTAGTGTTTAAAAACGAGCAAGAAAAATCATCAAACACCTTGGGAGGGAGCTGGGGCGCCGCGTCATTCAGAGCGCCCTAGAAGATGTTTTGTAGTTGAGGCCCTGAGGCGCCGCACTAGCCAATGCACCCCAACTTCAGTTATGATGTTTTGGGTCTGGCACCCCGCGCCACTCAGAGCGTGAGGGACACCAAGTCTTCCACTTTTTCCCACTTCTTTCCGTACTAATTCCCTTGAAATGTACATATGTTTCCTAGTTGATTCCTAGACTCTAAGGTACGTCTAAACAACATGAAATCATCAATAACATGAGATCATGAGCATTGAATCCATAATTCAATTCAAGGAAAGTTATGAGTCAAGTCAACAGAAGTTCATAGACTTTTCCAAAAGTCTTTTACAAACGTTTTAACTTTGTTTTAAGACTTGAGTTTTGAGTTGAGTAAAGAGTAAATATTGAAGTCCATTTCTTTAAACGAGTATATCGGGACTATGTATTCCAAAAGAGTAAAATGTTTTCACATTTAAACAAGAAAGAAATCTTTGATTTCCAAAATAGCCATTGAGCTAGTTTTCAGTAAAGAGTAAATCACTACAAGAAAAACAGTCTCTAAGGAAGGGAAATCTAGTACCTGAAAGTTCAAATCTGGTATGAACTGAGCAACTGAGACCAGAAAATCCTGGTCGTCACTCGTCCTAGAAACTACAGTCACTATTGGTAAGTAAGGATGAGTTCAAAAATCTTGTCCCTAAATGGTTTTGAGACGGGCCAAAACTCTGGTCGTGGGAACCTTTTAGCGACTATATATCTTCTCTCAATTAGACCATTTATATCATGGTATTCATGTCGTTAAACCTCTTTGCGACAGTACGCAATCTGGTCCTAATATAGTTTTAGACACGAGTGTGACCTAGTCCTAAAATAGCATTAGAGACTATCAAAAATCTGTTCCTAGAACATCTATAACGACCTTAATAAACTGGTCCTAGAGTAGTTTTAAAGATGACCAACAATCTTGTTCTAAAATAGATTTAAAGACGAGCATCATTTCTAGTCCTAGCTTATACATTAGAGACGAGCAGCAACTTTTGGTCCTAGATTCACCATTAGAGACGAGCAACAACTTTGGTCCTAGTTTGACCATTAGAGACGATCAATAATTGTGGTCTCTAACCGACCACCTTTGATCCTAGAGCTATTAATATCACAATAATCTAAATTCATCAACAAATACCAAAATGATTACTACTAAGAATATGGATACAAAAATATCATATTGCGAAAGGGGGTAGGAAGATAGAGATAACAGTGCGATTGATTACAATAAATTAGTTACCATCCCATGATGTTAGTTTTAATATTTGTTTTACAAAAAAACTTGGATAACATCCAAAGTTTTGCAAAACATTCATAGCAAACTAATAATGAGTTAGTGCATCTTCTAAACTTGCATCTTCACTGAAGAATGAACAAAAGTCTGGCAGAAAACTTTAAGATTTCAGTCTTTGTCAAGTGATATCTAGAAACATCAACCAAAACTGCAAGAAATAAAAAAAATCTATTAGAAAACTATGAGATACATTAGTCAAGAATCCAACATCTATTTTAAAGAATCACAACTAAATAATATTTGGTAATATTTGGTAGATACTAGAAACAAATGGAATGAATTAGCATAAAAAACGAGCTAGATTAACAACACCAAGGCAGAAAACATTAAAACAGAGTAGCAGCAATATTGTTGCAGCATAGTAGAAAATTTCAAAACAAAATTTATGTCGTTATGAAGTTGTGTAGAAAATAAAAAACAGAGCTAGCATAAAAGATATGTACAGTTGAGGTGAATTCAAAAATTAATGTACTATGTTCTAAATGTTGCGCCTTCTTATCTGTCGACTCATCTCCTCCTCTAACTGACTTTGTTTAAATAAATTAAGAGTTCAAATGTAAATCCAACTATTCTCTAAATAATCTCTAACTTTGCATACAACTATAGACAAGTATGGGTAGTAATGCTAGGTGCAAATACAGGTGGGTACTGCCGGAGTCGGGATACAAACTAAACACAGATGGCTCTTACAACGGCTCTTGGATAACAGGTCTCTCAGCAAGAATAAATGTTCTCAAGGCTCTACATTCGGAACTACTAGCTCTAGTAATAGGACTGAAAATGGCAGCTCGACAGAATATCTCCAATCTACCAATTGAAACTGACTCAACAGAAATAGTGCAGGTGATTCACAAAGGTCATGATTCATACACTAATATAATTTTTGGATGCAGGCAGCTGCTCCAGAGGCCAGGAACCCAAGGTTCAGCCATAGTCGCAGGGAGAAAAACAAGGTGGACTGTAGTATTTCTATTGAATCGGTTTCAAACGGACTAAATGAATAACATAAAAGACGAGCTAGAGTAACAACATGTTGGCAGAAAACGTTAAAACAGAGCAGGTGGCAGCAATCTTGCAGCAGAGCAGAAAATTAATGTACTATATATGTTCTAAATGTTGCGCCTTTTTATTTTTATTCGAAGGCAGTGCATCAGTCTCTCGCCTTACCTCGTCTTGTCTCGTCGCCTCTCCTCAACTCATTTCCTCCTCTAACCAACTTTGTTTAAATAAATTAAGAGTTCAAATTTAACTCTAACTATTCTTTAAGCAATCACTAATTTTGCATAAATTTATAGAAAAGAATCCAACATATATTTTTAGAAACCACAACTAAACAACATTTGGAAGGAAATATAAACAAACGGACTTAGTGAATAACATAAAAGACGAGCTGGAGTAAGAACATGGGGGCAGAAAATGTTAAAACAGAGCAGCTGGGTGCATCTATTTCCTCCTCTAACCTACTTTGTTTAAAGAAATTAAGAGTTCAAATTTAACTCCAACTATTCTCCGAACAATCACTAATTTTGCGTACAACTATATACAACATTGGTCAAAGAACTCAAGTTCCTGTAAGCATAAACTAATTCTGCAGGGACACTGAATGTGATAGATATATACATGAAACAAGGTAACAATTATAAGCTATAAGAATTCACTGTCTTTTTGATTTATATACATACAAAGAGGTAAACTATAGACTACACCTCAAGCTTTATAGAGGACTATAGGACATCAAGAATTATAGACTTTTTTGAAGGCGACTTGAAAAAATCCTCACACAAAGTAAGATCCACCTATGCACTTAAAGGTTCCTAACAGCAAATCAAAAGTTGTCCAGATATTTCATCAATTAGATGAGACCAAGATTCATTTTCAATATTGTATCTTTTTCTACTACACAATTAACACAACAGGAAACAAGTTTGTTATTCCATATTTCTTGTAGTTTTCTTGTGTGATTGGAAATATTTCCTTTTCATATCGAAAGACCCGTATATTCATATTTAATCACAAATTGATTATGGTGTTACATTTCAACAAAATAAATTAAAAAGTTGGGTATATTGTTACTAACTTGGTTAGCTGAAAAGGTAGTGGTCATTCAGTTGAAAAGGACGATGTTGTAGCTGGTACATGTGATTGATGAGCTAGGAAGAGTTCTTTAATTTTCATTACTTCTTTCATCTCATCTTCTAAGGTAGACAAGCGATTGTTCAAGGATTTGTTTTCCTCATTCAAGGATTTGTTCTCTTCATTCAAGGATTTGATATCCTCTCGCGTTGAACGTAGCGCAGATAACAATTCAGCTTTTGAAGAAGTTCCACCTTTCAAGTCTTTTGCCTTTACTCCACCCCCAAATCCAAATACGTGGCTACGAGTTTGAGGTCCACAACATTTTTCAACAATCTCTATGGTAGGTAGAGATGGATCTTCTTGAACCATTTCTTCGAGTTGAGCCTACAAAATAGATCAAAGAACATTTTCTATTATAACATACAACAATTTTAAGTAATTAACATATATAATTTACAAAATGCACATGTTTTTCAATTGCTTCAGGTTCAACAAGCTTGTTATCTTTCTTACGAGTCTCAAAGAAAATAGTTACCAAATCTGGTGGATTTCCATCTTTCCCGCCCTTTACATCAAAGTCAAACATGTCAAATAACACACACCTCATAAATATTCCATTTAGAAAACTAATGTTATGATAATACCTTTTGATAAATAATCTCTCGAATAGGCTTGCTACCAATATGATGAAGCATCTTCAACTTTGCTCGATTTGCTGCATTCATAGTGCTTCTTCCCTGTATTTGTTCACAGTAAGCTTCTAGTGCAAGTACTTATAAAATGTAGATCACCAATCTTATGATCTTGAAAGTTGCTTATAAATGAAAGAAGCGGCGAGTTGATCCTAAATAATGAACCATAGATAGCTAGTACAGTTGTGAATATGCTCTCATAATGGGGCTCATCTCTTGAAAAAATTGGTCTATACTTCATACAGTGAGTTGATAAATGTGGCTTTGCCAGATTCAAGAATAATAAATTAGGCATGGATTAGCTATTTGGGGCATCAAGAATACTAAGAGACTACGTAGTAGAAATGTTCTATACTTAGGTTTGTTTATTAAGGTCTATTAGGTGCTAAGGAGGAAAATCAAACTATAGAAAAGAGTAGAAAAGTAAACTATTAACTCAATAGGCATACCTGAAAAATTTTCAGAAGCAAAATGTTCCTTTACTAACCATTCCCATTCTTTATTGTCTACTCATCTTGGGACATTCTTAAGAGACTGTTGTATAGGCTTGTCGTTCACATACTTTGCATGCAAGTGTCCTCTCCATTTGTTCCATAACTCATTCATCCATCCCAAGATATGATCACGATGATCATTCATATCAACACTCTCAAATTTGTGCTACAACAATTGAAACATGAGTTGAGTTATTATTTTCAGAAAAAAAAAGAGGCATCATAAGCTGTACATCCTGTTATATGAACAAGTGCACATTACTTTTAAAACTTCAGTTAATGAAAGATATAAATCAGAATCAGGTGTATAATGGATTCAAAATTTGTTCAGTAAGTGTATATTTGTTACCTCAACGGCTGCCCACATGTGATTCAACTTTTCTTGCTTAATATCATGTCACGATGATACCCCCAAGGGACAAATATTACGATCACACACAATTTTTCCCAAATGCCTCAAAAAAAGATTGCTATTTGTTCCAACAGTTCGAGTATTGTAAACGGTAACTTTCAACTTTTGTCCAATTTCAAGTGAAGCAACTTGTTTGCACATGTTACTTCCTCGAACTCTTCTTACCTTTGTAGGATTAGATGAACCTACAACAACATAATTTGATAAAAACTATAGCAA
The DNA here is from genome assembly GCA_029582445.1 of Solanum paucissectum. Taxonomy (NCBI): domain Eukaryota; kingdom Viridiplantae; phylum Streptophyta; class Magnoliopsida; order Solanales; family Solanaceae; genus Solanum; species Solanum paucissectum. The sequence continues at coordinate 32,134 of JAJONZ010007146.1, read as the reverse complement.
TCAAACTCAGTTCTAAAACTTAATAACATATGAATTCAAAATATCATACCTTTTTCTGTTGTTTGAGAGTGGTTCATAACTTGATCAACAGATGGAGGTAATGTAACATTGGTTTGCATATCCTCTTTCTCAAGAACAATTTTTTCATTTTTTGCATTTCATGATTAGAAGACATGTTAGAACTCAACTTTGTGCACTTAGAAGGAGTTTCCATATGCTGATTATCAAAATCAGTACTCTTGTTGAAAGATCCCACCTCATATTCAGAAATTTCCAAGGAGGAGCTCAAAGATCTAGTTCTTTTCTCTAGTCCCTTTCCTATAACACATGGACTCACTTAACATGATATTAAAGTTTATCAAAAAAATTGAAAACACAGTATATTTGTAAAAAATATAACATTTTAAAAAAAATCTTACTTGTTTCAACTTCTTGGGTGTATTTCTTAACTTGATTAGTAATAGGAGATGAGGTATTGATTTGCATATTCTCTTTCTCAGGAGCCATGGAGTTCTTATGCATCATTCGTATTCCTTGACTAGTGGACATGGTAGAGTTTTTATGTCCTTGTCCTTGGCCCTTCCTTATAGAACCTGAAAAAAATAAATCATACAACCAATACTTTAGCACTGTATTTTGGAGAGCAAGAAGCTGAAAATGATTGAATATCAATAGGTTCAGCCCTTTTCATCTAAAATGATTGACATTCTGAATCTTCTCCTCCAAGACAAAATACAGAAAGTTAGAAAAGATATTTCTTCTCAACACAAATAATGATTTTGCGATGCCTTGAAGTGAAAAAAATACAAAATATCTTACTTGTTTCAATTTCTTTGATGTACTTCTTAACTAGATCAATACATTGAGGCAATAAACTCTTAGATGGCAAACTTCCTTTCTCACCCAAAGATTTAAGCCCTCGTCCTCGTCCCTTTCCAATAGCACCAGGCGCAACAAATGTATATATGATAGTACTCTTCATATTAGAATCGACCTCATTTTCAGTCTTCAATGATTTCATCTTGAACCTGCAAAAAGAGCCAAAACATTAAAACTTAAACCTGAAAAATGTCTAATTATGTAGTAATAAAAGAAATTGTGTCATCATAACATTGAATAATGAAATACTAATTCATAAAAGATACTTCACCTCATTAGTTCTTTTTCTTTTCTTTTGGGAAGGACTTCCTAACTCTATATTATCATCATCCATTTGTTCCACAATCTCAAAGGAATCATGAGGTTGAGTCTTCCTCACTACTTTCCAACCTTTGTTGGAATTATCATTAGAATAAAACACTTGAGATGCTTGATTCACTAAAATAAATGGCTCATTTATTTTCAAAAATCTACTTGGATTAACACTCACAAAATCATACTCATCCTTTTTAACTCCTTTTATTTAATCATACACATCGAACCAATTACATCGAAATAAAATCACTCTTCTATCCATGATAAATTGCAACTCAATCACATCTGTTAAAACTCCATAATAATCAAGGTTCTCACTATCTTCATCATTCTCACCCAATACAACAACACCACAATTTTGAGTCCTTAACTTGTTATCATAATCTTCTACATGAAATCTATATCCATTAACGACATAACCATTAGAACGCGTTGAATATTTGGTGGGACCGCGTGAAAGTGAGAGTAGATCTTCCATGATCTGACTATCATCTTGTTTGTGAAATTGTGTGACCTATCAACAAGATAACATTTAATATTTTAGAATGAGTATTACAATATTAAAATATCAAATTTTGATATTTATGTATTACTCACCCTATCTTTAAACCATTCAATAAATTGTCGGCTCCATTCATGCAACAGACAAGTGTCGAGCATTCTCATGAGTTTGTGCAAACTCTACAAAATTGAAGTGAACCATAAGTCTCGTACTGAAAATTAACTAACCTAAAAGAAATAAAATAAATGAGATGATATAAAAGAAATCTTCATACTTGAGATATGGTAAGACTTCATCACAGTACTTCAATATGTATATATGTGCTTGTTCTAGTCATATGCTTCAAGCTCACATGGATCTTTAGCTCCTAGAGTTTTTCCAGGTTGACTAAAAATAGATAAACCACCATTCGATTGTTTTAAACCACCATCATAATTTCGTTCATGACGATTGAATCTTGTGTCAACTCTATGCAAATACCTTGAACATAAAGTCATACATTCATTTGTAATGTAGCCCTCTGCAATACAACCTTCTGGATCTGCCCTATTACCAATGAGAGATTTCAAAAAATATAACCATCGCTCCACAGGATACATCCATCGATAATGAATCGGTCTAGCAATCTTAGTTTCAGTAGCTAAATGAACAGGTAAGTGCACCATGACATCAAAAAATGAAGGAGGGAAAACCTTTTCCAACTTGCAAAGTGTTATGGGTATTTGTGCTTCAATATGCTCCAAGTTTTCAATTCTCAACTCTTTTGATCCAAGCACACTAAAAAATATAGACAATTCAATAAGAGGTTCACACACTTCTTTGGACAACATACCACGAAGTGCAAGAGGGAGTAGATGTTGCAAGAGAACATGACAATCATGACTTTTCAATCCGGATATCTTGTGATCTTTCAGGTTCACACATTGAGAAATATTGGATGAAAAACCATCAGGAACCTTTAGATTCTTTAAGAAAAGGCACAATTTGTGCTTATCTTCGGGAGACAATGTGTAGCATGCTTTTGGAGAATTTCAATTTTCTCCCCCTTTTGGATGGGGTGCAATTCCGGCCTAATGTTCATCTCTTGCAAGTCTAATCGAGTGTTAATTGTGTCCTTCGTCTTTCCTTTGACATTCATAATTGTCCCCATGATATTGTCACATATGGTTTTTTCAATATGCATAAAATCCAAATTATGTCGCAACAAGAGACACTTCCAATATGGAAGTTCAAAAAAGATACTTTTCTTGTTCCAATTATCCATTCGGTTTTCATGTGATATCTTCTTTCTTATCTTAGGATCCTTTGATAACTGTACCCCTTCAAAATCTTGCACTTGATTAAGTATCTCAATACCGGAACACACTTTTGGTGGAGGCCTTTTCTCTACTGTACCATCAAATAACCCCTTCTCACTTCGCCATTTGTGATTTTGAGAAAGATAACGCCGATGACCCATAAAACACTGCTTCTTACCCTTAGATAATTGAATTGAGGAAATGTCTTTATTGCAACATGGGCATGCCAATTTTCCTTTTGTACTCCATCCCGATAAATTTCCATATGCTGGAAAGTCATTGATGGTCCATAATAAAGAAGCATGCAACTTAAAATTTTGCTTAGTTGATGCATCATAGGTCTCAATACCAACTTCCCACAACTCCTTCAATTCCTCTATTAAAGGCTGAAGATATGTATCAATTGCATCTCCTAGACCATTTGGACCCGGAATAAGCATTGACAAAATAAAATTTGCTTGCTTCATACACAACCAAGGTGGTAAATTATAAGGAATAAGAACCACGGGCCAAATGCTATATGAGGTTTTTGAATTCCGAAATGGTTGAAATCCATCACTAGGAAGTCCAAGTCAAACATTTCGAGGCTCAACCGCAAATGAAGGATGAAGTTCATCAAATGACTTCCATGCCATTGAATCAGCCGGGTGCATCATTATTCCATCATCAACTTTTTTATCCTTATGCCATGTCATCAAAGTAGATGTCTTGGTAGACATAAACAATATCTGAAGTCTAGGCTTTAAAGGAAAATAGCGTAAACTCTTTAATGCTATCTTTTTACCTTTTTTATTCCTTGTTTCCCCGCTATGTGTATTTATTTTCCATCTCGACGCACCACAAACTTTGCAAGAATCAAGTAAGCTATCCTCCTTCCAGTATAACATGCAATCATTAGTACAAGCATCAATCTTATCGTATGAAAGACCAAGTTCTTTAATTATCTGCTTTGCCTCATAATATGTATTTGGCAAATTGGCACCATCAGGCAACAACTCCTCTTTCAACATTTTCAATAGCATTGTAAATGATGCATTACTCCAACGACCCATACTTTTGATATGAAGCAATTTGATCAAAGTGGAAAGATTTGAAGCTTTTGAATTTTGGTATAATGGCAACTCAAAATCCTTCAATAGGCTGTAAAATTTTTTGCTTCATCATTTGGTTCCTCTTCAAGTAAGTCATCAGTATGTGTAGTTCCTCCATCAAGATTAGGATATAAGTCATCTTCACTCTCACATTCTTCTACTGCATCATCATCATCTTGTTCTTCATCTTCATATTCTAATTCTGATAATGGCTCACCCAAACGTTCTCCATGGTGATACCAAAAAGTATAATTGTGAATTATTCCATGTACTAGCAAATGTGTCTCAACTGTTTTACGAGTTCCTAAAGTTGTATTGTAACATTTGACACACGGGCATCGTATTTCATATTCTTCTCCTGTTTTTTGAAAAGCATAATCCAAAATTTTTTGCACACCGATCAAGTAGATTTCGAGGCGATTATCAACAAGTTGCATCCACTACTTACTAGGTGCCATAACCTTTATGAGGACATAAACAATTCTTTTAAAAATATAAAGAATAACAAAAAATATAAGATGCAAACAACTTGTTACGATCAAATAAACACAATAGGGTTGAAATATAAGGATAGATGTCACTAAGAATTATAAAAGATTATAAGGTTACTTATAGCTAAGATGTTAGTTCCTAAAACATGATTTTCCTTTTAGCCTACCAAAGATTGGAGCAAGTAATTACACAAAACAATATATATTACGACGTAAGATTATCTAAATTGTCATTTGATACTAATAAAACTACTTGATTATAATTACTAAATTGTTAGTTTACTTGAATCTTCAAACCGTACATCAAGAAAGGACTAAGAAAATTACAAAATCACTAAAGATGTGAAACTAGTATGTTATTCATACAATAATTAATTTTAAAAAAATTGATATGCACTTTACATAAAGAAATTGTCTATAGATAAAACCTGCAGAAGCAATCATAAAAGAGATGAATATCACTTGAAAAAATGATAGGGAATGTTATCCTGTACTTCCTGAAACAGACAATCGCTAAAACGCCACATGGAGTTCGTCCCTGGAAACTCATAAGCAAGACTTAATAGAGCTTAAAATCTCTTGTACCCCACATATATTTAGCCGCTGATATTCATAAACAACAGAAACATTGGGATTATGCAAATATATGTTGTTCACGAAATAATTAGGATTTTCAAATACAACATACTGTCAATTCGGAGGGTCAATGCCTTGGAGAATATTGTGAAGACTCGGTTGGAGAACACGATTCTTTACATCAAGGGGGAACTTGATGAACTGGAAAGAGAGGATTTCTTCTGTTTGAAGAAGATACAAGGTTACAAGAAGAGGGAGGTAGAGAAACAGATGGCCGCTTCCAGGCTATATGCAGTGGAGAAGGCTGCTGAAGATATTTCTTTGAAGAGAGGTATTTCGCTTGGTTCAACCCATAACTTATTGTCCCATGCTTCACATAAAGATGAGGATATTGTTTTCTGTTATGGAGGTAAGTTTTTATTAGTCGCATCTGTTGTCAAATATGATGGATAATATAATTATCAGATGAAGACATTTTTCCTGTTCAACAAGAGCTCTGTGCATGTTTGTACTTAAAAAAAACAATGTCAAATTATTAGTTCAATTGCTTACTCCTTATACTCTATTTTAAAATCATTCCTTGTCCAATACTGATGATCAAGAAACAAGAAAACAACAAAATCGAGTCAACTATATATATTAGAATGCTCAACCCAATAATCTTTCACTGACAAATACGAAAACATAGCAGATTTCCCAATACTGATGATCAAGAAACAAGAAAACAACAAAATCAAGTTAAATATATTAAAATGCTCAACCCAATAATCTTTTACTGACAAATACGAAAACATAGAAGATTATTAAACTTTTAACCTATTTAATGTTAGAAAAGAGGAAGAAGAAGATGACTAACAGAATAAAACAACAAAGAAATCCATCAATACAATTTATGAAAGAAACAAGAAACTCGATTTAGAAGAGGAAACAAACCTGGAATTCCTTTTTTCGCAGCTAAGCAACAACTACACAATGAAGAAGACAAAGGTACTCTGAAAATTCACTGGCAAAATCGAGTCAACTATTAGAAACCTCAACCCAATAATCTTTTACTGATTCTAAGGAAGAAAACAGAGCATATTATGAAACTTTTAACCTATTATGTTAGAAAAGGGGAAGAAGAAGAAGACTAACTTGAATAAAATAAGAAAAAATGCATCAATCAATCAATGGAAGAAACAAGCAACTCAATTTAGAAGGGGAAACAAACCTGAAATTCTGTTTTTTCGCAACTATATGCAACAACTACATAATGAAGAAGACAACGCTGCTACGAAAATATATTCACTGCGTTGAGATTGGGCAGAGTCGAAGCAATCTTATTTATGAGGTGATGATTTGAAGAAAGCAAGGGTTGCGACCATATAGACTATTCTGAAAAAAGGAAGAAGAAAAGACTATTCCTATTCCATATACGTTTATTAATTTTCTGAAAGAAAGAGCAAGTCTTTTTTTTGGCCAATGAAAAAACACTTAGCTCCTAAATTTTGGTTAAAACAAATTAAAAGTTTAGTCTTTTAATACTTCAATATTAAATTTTGGTGGATGTAATTCCCGCTAATTCCTTCAATTAAAATTTGGGACCAGTTATTAAGTTCTTTAGGGACCGGATTTAGTATCTTTGCTATAAAATATATATATAAGGACCAGAATATAATATTGTCCCAATACATATATCATTAGGGAAGGGATTACTAGCTCGTCACTAAATGTTGGTCTTAACAAACTGTTTTTCTTGTCGTGAATGCTTTCACAATTAAGCAAGAGAGGAAACTTTGATTTCCAAGAGGAGCCTTTGAGCTAAGTTTTGAGCAATTGTCTAAAACCACAGAAAGAAGTATGTTTTTAAACATAAGATCTAGTATTATATTTTAGGAGTAGTATTGAGCACCGATATGGGGGAGAGTTCAACTCGCAGCACCCATAAACCATGTAGCCACCATGGGTAGAAAAGGGTCATACTTTTTAGATGATTCCTTAGTGCTTTTTAGCATAGACTAGTGGATCCACTTAGTAGTAAGGTTCTATACCCTCGGCAAGGTATAGGACGACTCTGGCAGCGTGAGGCAAAATATTGTATCATCACAATCGCTCTTAAGTGATGGTTGTCGGTTAGAGAAATTCCCATATACGTATTGTGTATTCTTATATACATAGAGTTGATTGTATTTTTAGAAGCATTCAGAGTTTAAATTGTATCCTTGCATATATATAGAGTTACTATTATTACACAGAGTTGATATCCATGTTTTAAGAAGCTTTTCTTTATATTGCACTTATTTATATGCTTTATATTGAAATGAGTTTAGTTCAGTGGAGTTGAGTTGAGACCAGGTTTTTTCTTTCAGTTTCTTTCAAGCCTATGTCGTTTTTAGTATTCCCCTCGCATGCTCATACATTCAATGTACTGATGCTATTTCGCCTGCATCTTTTTATGATGTAGATACAGGTAACCAGGATCAACATCCAGCGCATCGTTGATTCTAGTTGAGCTACAAGGTTGTTGGTGAGCCTCCTTGCTTTTGGAGGATCCTTTTTATTGCTTTCAGTATGTTTAGTTCATTAGGATGTAGTGGGTCTTATCCCAACATCCATCTCCATTTTAGAGGCTTCATAGATAGACAGTTGGTTAATTCATTTGTCACTATTTTGTTATTGGCTTATGTTTTGAGACTTGAGTTGCCATCTTGGCTAGTTGAATGTGTCTTCTAAGACATTCGAAGTTATTTCATGAGTTCATCATTGGAGATTATAATCTTGTGTTTAAGTCTTTCGCTGAGCAAGTAAGTCAGGTAAAGGGTTCGCTTAGGGCCATCAATGGTTCTCGAGTGCTAGTCCCGCCTAGGGTGTAGGCTCGGGGCGTGACAAACTTGATATCAGAGCACAGAGTTCAAGAGTCCTAGGGAGTCTATGAATCTGTGTCGGTAGAGTCTTATTTATCGATGTGAAGCATGCTATATCTATAATTAGGAGGCTGCGACACTTATGAATTTTCTCACTTCTTTCATACTCATTTCGTGCTATAGAGTTTATCTCTAAAAAGTTTCTTATAACTCGTGCATGCACGTGCCTTTCAGATCATGCCTCCACGAAGAGATGTCAGAGGTCGTTCGACTAGAAGAAATGTTGAACCACAGGAACAAGGGGTACCTTATGAATAGAGTATTAAATATGGTTGTTATCCTACAACGTTCATGGACCTTATGAATAGAGTATTAAATCCTTATTTAGATATGGTTGTTATCGTATTCATTGATGACATACTAGTTTATTCAAGGAATGAGGAAGATCATGCTATCCATCTCAGAATAGTTCTCCAAACTCTAAAGGATAGAGAGTTGTATACCAAGTTCTCTAAGTGTGAGTTTTGGCTTGAGTTTGTGGCATTCTTAGGCCACATTGTTTTCGTTGATGGAATTAGAGTTAACACTCAGAAGATAGAGATAGTGCAGAATTAGCCTAGACCCATATCTCCAACTGATATTCAGAGTTTCTTGGGGTTGGCTGGCTATTATAGAAGGTTCGTAGAGAGGTTCTCATCAGTTTCATCCCCTTTGACCAATTTGACTCAAAAAATAGTGAAGTTTCAATGGTCCAAAGCTTGTGAGAAAAGCTTTCAGGAATTGAAAATAAGGTTGACTACTGCCCCAGTTTTGACATTACCAGAAGGTATGCAAGGCTTTGTTGTATATTGTGATGTGTCCAAAGTTGGTTTGGGTTGTGTGTTAATGCAGAATGGCAAAGTTATAGCTTATGCCTCCAGACATTTGAAAGTTCATGAGAAGAACTACCCAACCTATGATGTAGAGTTGGGTGTCGTAGTATTTGCTTTCAAAATATGGCGTCACTATCTTTATGGTCTTCCTGTAGATGTATTAACTGATCATACGAGTCTTCAATATGTGTTTAGTCAGAAAGCGCTTAAACTCAGACAAAGGAGGTGGTTGGAATTACTCAAGGATTATGACATGAGTATTCTCTATCACCTAAGTAAGGCTAATGTTGTTGATGCCTTGAGTAGATTATATATGGGTAGTACTGCCCATGTTGAGGAAGAGAAGAAAGAATAAGTAAAAGATGTACATAGGCTTGCATGATTGGGAGTTCGCCTAATGGATTCCACAGAAGGAGGAGTAGTGGTGATGAATGGGGCTGAATCATCATTAGTGTCAGAAGTGAAAGAGAAATAAGACCAAGATCCTATTTTTCTTGAATTTAAGGCAAATGTTCATAAGCAAAAAGTAATGACATTTGAACAAGGGGGAGATGGTATGCTGAGGTATCAAGGTAGGTTGTTTGTACCAAGGGTGGATGAACTCCAAGAGAGGATCACGGAGGAAGCTCATAGCTCCAAATATATTCAATTCATCTAGGTTCCACAAAGATGTATTGTGACTTGAGAGAAGTGTATTGGTTGAATAGTATGAAGAAAGGTATTGATGAGTTCGTTGCTAAATGCCCAAATTGTCAACAAGTTAAAGCATAGCACCAAAGGCCAGGTGGTATGGCTCAGAATATAGAACTTCCGAAATGGAAGTGGGATATGATCAATATGGATTTCATTACAGGGTTGCCACGGTCTCTCAGGCAACATGATTCTATTTGGGTGATTGTTCATAGAATGACAAAATTAACCCACTTTTTGCCAGTAAAGACTACCGATTCATTAGAGGACTATGCCAAGTTATACATTCAAGAGGTAGTAATACTTCATGGAGTTCCAATCTCCATTATTATAGATAGAGGTGCATGATGTGTCGCGATATTATGGCACATTGGATGCTTACTAACTATGAACTAACACTGGAATTAAGTAAACTTTTGGATTATTTGATGGGTTTGTTAAATGTGTAGGCAAAATCTGGATTGCATAGAAAAGTAGAAAAAGAAGCAGAACTGATGTTGACCAAGTGAAGTTCACGGCCAACTTCACGGACTGTTAACTTCATTACGGTTGAGCTCGTGAAAGTGACGCAGTGTTGGGCCTTGAGAAGATGAAGAGCAGGAATAACCAGGTGAAGACCACGGACCAATTCACGGGCTATGGTCCTCTCCAAGGTTCGTCGTGCTTGTCGTGGTGTAGTTTTCAGTGAAGGCATTGAAGAGTGGAAGAAAGTTGAAACTCAAGTGAAGACCACATACCACTTCATGGGCCGTGGTCCTAACTACGGACCGTCGTGCTTGTCGTGGTGCATTTTCCAGTGACCAAGTTTGAAGACCCACTTTTGGGAAGCTCCAAGGCAAGACCACGGAAGGCTTCACGGACCGTGAAGCCTTTGACGGGTCGTGGTAGTGGCCATGAAAAGGCCCAACAACTCAGTCCTAATTCAATTAGGACTCATTTTGAACATTCTATTTTGAATTACTTTAGGTCATTTTTAAACAGTATTATTCATTATCTGACATTGAACGAGAAGGAACACAGTATTACTCTTAGTTTCGATTTTTGGATTTTTGATTATTGTTATCATTTGGAAATTCGGATTCAGACTATCAGATTATCAAACTGATTATAGATTTGCCAATTATTTTCATAATTTTTTCTCAGTATGTTCTCATCCCTAATTACTGATTGTTTATGTGAAAGCATGAGTGTCTAAATACCACGACTGGGGTTGTGGGATCTATGAAGATATTCTAGTTGCGATTTCATAAATTGAGTAAAAGGCAATCTGTGTCTAAAACCTATAGTTTTTAGCTTTCAATATCATTTTAGTCTAGTGAGTGCACGCATTAGACGATCTTGTAACTGGTATTTATTCGAGAGAAAAATACAGTTAGGGAAAAGTTGAATTAAATTAACAAATTGGAGTTAAAGCTTGAGTTCGAGAGAAAATATCTTTAACACCATATCATTTCAAGTGAGGTTTATTGTTAGTAACACTCTAAGGTCGAGAGAACATGAGTGATCATTATCTAATTAGGCTGAGAAGCGTTAGATAAATTTAACTCGCAAGGATTCTGTAAACATTTACTTGCTTGCCACTCAAATTACGGGAGAACACTAGAACTAATGTTATGGTGAACACAATCCTGGTTTCTCATAATTAATTGAATCAATCTTACAACGAAATAGTTTGTTAGTCTTGAGCCTGGATTTTAACTGCAAGTTTTGGTAATTATAACAATTCAACCATACCCAATTTACTTTCCATTGTTATTTGTCTAGGAGATACTAACAACATTTGAATAAATACGACAGTGAAACCTTATTTGTGAAGAAATTATATGTGGGATCAACCTCAACTCTAGTTGAGTTTTGTAAATTGACATCGACCGTTTACACTTCTTATTTGAAGTGTAAGTTTGGACGTATCAAATTTTGGCACCGCTGCCGGGGAATTTCATATCAAGAATGTTTTACTAGCTTTTATTTGATTTGTAGTCATATTTCCTAATTTTACGTTTTGTTCTGTCTTTGCGTCTCTTTCAGGTGAGTTCGATTGTTCATGCCCAACACTAGATGTAAAGGAGCCTTATTGCTACCTTACGATCCTGAATTTCAGAGAACTATTCAAAAGATAGTTAATGCACAAGAACTAGAGGCTCAAAGGCATAGACTGGGCTTAGAAGCTAAAATTGATGCTGAAAGGAATGTCCAGTAAACTACTAAAATCAATCAACCTAGGTCAGGTGCCCAGCAAAATGCTGGAATCAATCAACCTAGGGTAGTAGAAGATAACAGAGGTTGGAAGGATTATTCCCTCCCCAGCGCCAACCAATAGCCCCAAGGGGTAGAGCTCAGCACCCAAATCATATGATGTATGAAGAAGATGATGCTGACTTGGATGGAGCTGGAGCCACTGGAGTTATAGTGTTACCTGCACTACCTCCAGGTGTTAAGTTCACCATCACCAGAACTATGATACAACTGTTAAACATGAAAGGTATGTTTACGGGTGCAACTAGTGATGATGCAAATCAACACTTGATGAATTTTGTGGCAATCTGCAAGTCACAAGAAATTCTTGGAGTTAATCAAATTGTGATGAGATTGAGGTTGTTCCCGCTGTCCTTTACTGGAGAGGCAACAAACTGGTTGAATGAGATGCCAGATCACTCCATCAAAACTTGGACAGAGCTAAATGAGGCTTTCTTGGAACGATTCTTTCCAGAATTAAAAGAGCTGCAGATGAAGGATGAGATTAGTACACACAAGCAGCTACCAGAAGAGGCAATGCATGATACTTGGTGGAGGATTAGCCAAAAGCTAAATAAATGCCCCAACCATGATCTTACCAAAAGGAATTTGAAATATGCTTTTTATAGGTCTCTAAATTATGTTACTAAACTTGTTATTGATGCAGTTTGTGAAGGCTCATTTATAAAGAATTCATTCTCGGAGAGCATGCAGCTGTTGGATGAGGTATCAAATAATAACAGGGCATGGTACACAAGAGATGTGGAGGTAGTAGAGCTTGGGTATAAATTTGAGTTTCCAGCTGAACAGAGGAAGAGAGAAGACGAAAGGGACCAAGACCTAGTGCACATGAGGACAGAAATATATCTGCTCACAAAGAACATTGTTGCCAAGTCTGTTTTAGAGGCTTCATAGATAGACAGTTAGTTAATTCATTTGTCACTATTTTGTTATTGGCTGATGTTTTGAGACTTGTGTTGCCATCTTGGCTAGCTGCATGTTTCTTCTAAGACATTCTAAATTTTTTCATGAGTTCATCATTGGAGATTATATTCTTGTGTTTAAGTCTTCCGCTGAACAAGTAAGCTAGACCAAGGGTTCGCTTGGGGTCAGCAATGGTTATCGAGTGCCAGTCCCTCCCAGGGTATAGGCTTGGGGCGTGACACGGTAATAGTTCCTCTTCCATTTTTCAGACATTCATGCGTAGAGTAAGTCTTAGTATCATGTTCCCTCAGTTTGTACTTGCATTTTCAGCGTATTTGCATGTCCTTCGAACTTAGTTCAAACATAAATTAGTTTTTTGTACTTAATGGTAGGGATTACAGCTCCTTCCCTCCCTATCCAACTAGTTTAGACTTTATTCGAGGATGAATGTTCTCAAGGGGAGATAATGTAACACCATGTATGTTAGAACTACCAAAATGCAGATTTTTCAGAAGTTGCAGGTGTAACCCACGGACCGTAGGGTAACCCGTGGTCCCTTCTGGTGGTCCGTGGTTCACGACATGTAACCCCCTCCCAGTACCCCCTAGAAAATTAGCTAAGGGTTAGCCCACACCATGACCTATAGACCGTAGGTCAGGCCACGATCGGTGGTCCAGGGCCGTGGGTTAGAGCCCCAGAATCTAGTCCCAGAACCCCGTCAATGGTTGACCAGCACGGACCGTCGGTCAATCAACGATCCGTCGGTGACCCCGACAGCTTTTTAATCAGGGGTCGTTTGTTTTTTTCCTTATGAGTTGAACCCCTAAACTACGTCATTTAACCCCTAAACTACGTGGTTTTGGTCAGGTTTAGACTAGAAACCAAATTAGAACATACTCTAACCAATTATTCACCAAAAAATCAACAAAATTAGAGTAAAAAAGAGGAGAAGGTCGACCAGGGCCTAGTTCAAGAACGCAGCGAGTTCTCGTTAGTTCCAGCCCTGAAATCGAAAGATTTCTTCGTGAATTTCGTCACCAGGTATGTGGGATTTCACTAGTGGGTTACTTTCACCCATTAGGTCCCTAGATTTTAGTCAGAATCTTGATTCCCTTGATATTATCTAGAACTAGGGTTTCTTGAAAGTTAGAAATTGTTGGGTTTCAGCTGTTAGAATGATCCAAATTAGATTATCACGTTATTACTTTGTTTCTTGTATGAAATTTAGAACCCTAGCCATGTAGTTCTTTTAGTCCATGAATTACATATGCTAGGTTAGTTATTTCAGATATACATGCTTCAGGTTACAAATGTCACATTATCAGTTATAATTGTTGCATTCTTAGATTTTGGATGTCAGTATTTTGAGCTATCTGTATTACAGAAATTCAGTCATAAATTGTTAGTTACATAATCAATTGGGAGTAGCTTAATACCGAGTGGACTAGGGTTCAGCGTACCCGAATAGTCCCCGTAGGTTGTAAGTCCTCTCTGTGAGCATTATTTTAGTGATCACGCCAGTCATGACTCTATACCTCATGGTATATTGGGTCCTCTCGATGGGGCATATACATCAGACTCCACATTTAGCTCATGTGGTTTTATGTCAGTAATTATTAGCTCTCTTACAGTCATATTTTATTGCATTGAACATGTTATCAGTTACAGTCAGATTCAGAATCAACATGTTATAAACTTGGTCATTGCATTCAGTTATTTATGTTTAGTATTCTCCATTTAGCATCATGTTTATCTCATATCATTGCTCAGTTAATAGTTATGTTTATTGTTCAGTTTTACTCTATCTTGCATGGTTATTACCTTTCAAGTACTGACGCATACTTTGCGCTACATTTTCTCGTGATGTAGGTTCAGGTTCTCAGCTTCGAGATCGCGCATAGATCGGTTCCTGATCTTCAACTCAACAGTATCTGTGGTGAGTCCTCATTCTCTGAGGATGACATACATGTTTCCTTTTTTTTAGTTTTTAGTTTCAGTTTTTACTAGATTTAGTTGGGGCATGTCTTAACACTTCTAGTCAGTTAGAGGCTATTTTTAGACATAGTTAGATTCAGCTTTAGTATTTGAGATTGACATTTTAGTTGTTGTTAAACTCTCAGTATTTATATATTCGGATTTAGTATGGGTATTCCCTATCATTTTAGATTATCTATTGATTAACTTCTGCACAATACTCATTGATTCAGTTTATCTTTAAGTATGTTTATGATATGTCAACAGGGTTAGCTTGGGGTCACTCGTGATCCTAGGTCTCGTGTCCGCGTCCTGGGGGTAGCTTCGGGGCGTGACACCATGTTTATGAGTGTCCTCATATAATTGGCCTTACATTAAACCTATCCATAAATGATTTTGACCAATTATTTTAGGATTAATGTTTAATATTATTAAACTAATAGTATAATACAAAAAAATTAAAAGTGAAAAGACAATTTTGTTTAAAACAGAGTCTTTTAATGAAGGAAAAAAAGTTCAAACAACATTAATACACTATTATTCTAATGATATTAAATATTAATTGTAATATAAAAATAGAAAAGAAAAAAAGAACTCCTAGAATTACTTGGATACACTATTCGTTGGCATTCTTTTGAATGTGATATGAAAGAAGAAGTGTTTAATTAAAATTCTATTTTCTATTTTAAGTACAATCATTCCTAAAAAGGTTACATATTCATCGGAAATAGAAAAATAAAGATATATACAAAATTATCTAAATTATGATTAGTAATTATGGTAACTTCGTACTAATGCTACTAATTTTTTAAATTACCTATATAAATTTACATTCCTCATACTTATGAATTCGTAATTAGCATTATTTTCTCTCTAAAATAACTCACTTTTATTTCATTAAAAAAAGTAGTTCATTTGTTTAGTGTTATGATGAGTTCAAATCATCAACCTCTACCACAATACTATGTTTCAACAAATTTCACTGATCCAAATACGTATATTATTAATGCACATAATAGACCATACTTGGAGAATTTCTATCCTGCACTGATGGATGACACTACTCATAATCGCTTGTATCCCATCATAATTTTGTTTGATGAGATATTGCAATATCCAGAGAGAAGAAAGAAGGTCGAAGAGATTATGAAAACAAGAGCTCATTGTGATACGAATAATGGAGGAGAAATATGTGTTATTCGTCGATGTGAATATGAGAATGATGATACAATTAACACTCTTGAATGTCAACATGAATATCACGCAAGCTGCATAAAGCAGTGGTTGTTAAAAGGGAAGAGATGTTGTCCAATTTGAAGGTCTTCAATTTCAACATCATAACCTTTCACTTGACATATTTGTGTTGTATTTGTCCTCATTAAACTCATATTGAATAGATAAGTGTTTTAAATTGCTCTTTCATCTGTTTTAATTTATTGTCTTAGATTTGACTCGTCTCCATTGCATCTTCTTTTTATTTCTTCAAGTTTAAAAATTATAATTATATACTTATAATTAAACTCATATAGAATATATACTTCCTGCTATCTATCCTTTAATTTAAAATTATAGGACAATGATATGAGGTAGTATAACATTTACTAATTTTAAATGTTTAATGATAATTATCAAATATAAATAAAAATGATTAATTAAAGTTTTATGGTGGTATAACATTGTCTCCTTATTCAAGTAAAACTTATATATGAAGTGTCGGAAAACTTAAGGGAGTTGGAAATTAGTTAAAGTCTTTATTTAATCTTGATAAGAAATCATTATATATAACACTTGTAGATCAATTAGAATTTTATCTTATAATTTTATTTTTTTTACAATTTGATTTTATTATTAGTAACATTTTAGATGTGGAAAAAAATGAAAGTAGTAATATTTACATGTAAAATTTCATAGATTTTTTTTTTTGTTTTTATAGACCCAAACCGTCATGATTGGCACCCATACTAGCCCTCCGGTGGGAGAACCATTACTACAACTCAACTAAGAAACTTAACAAAAAACTAAGCATTTAAAGATACGGAAGCAGGTTTAAATGACTAAAAGAAATTACAGAGTTCGAATAAACTCTGAAGGTCTAACAAAATAACTAACGCGGAAATTCAACCCCTAGAACTGAAAGTCATTGTACTAAAACTCTGATTAACTAACAAGTCTATGAAAAGGGGGAGCGACCCTGAAAACTAAACAAACAACCTAAACAAATAGTCTGAGTACAAAAAGAGTGGACTTAAAGAAGAAAGATCCATGGCAGCCTGAAAGAACTGACTCACCCTTGAATCCAGTCACGCCCATAGAACATCTCAAATGTCCACATAGAACATCTCAAATGTCCCAATGTATCGAGGACTAAGCATGTCCTTCTTGCCGAATCTCATCACCCCCTTTATGGGTGACACTTTTTAGAAGAACTTGCTCACCAACCTGCAATGTCATGTCATTTACCTTACGGTCTGCATACTTTTTCTATTGACTCTGGACTGCTAGAAGCTTAGTTTGGATGTTTCTCACCATACCTTGAGCATCTTTCACCAAATCAACCCCCTAAGGGTTGCACATTTCTAGCCTCAAACAAACCAATTGAATACCTACACATCCTCCCATACAATGTCTCAATGAAGTCATCTCAATATGCAAGTGATAAATATTTTTGTATGTAAACTTAACTAACAACAAAAGCGATTCCCAATAACCACTAAATTTAATTGTACACACGTCTGCAACATGTTATCAAAGACCTTGACACGATTATCAGGACGAATCCTTTTGCACTTAAGAATGATAAAATTCTAAATCAATACTCGTTACAATTAGAAGTGACCCTGAACCAACCAACACACACTCATAATACCCAAACAATCATAATTCTTATCAACATCTCCATCTCATTAATGGATATGTCCAAGCATACAAACCCTCTAACAACACTATCGAAAAGCTAAATTTAGTAATTGTGATTGTAGATTACCCTTAAAAATAGTAGAATTGGACCCAACGATATCTACATTCAACCAACAGAACATCACAGGGTCGGTACACCTGATCCACCACCAAGGATCCACCCACAAAAGTGAAAACACACGTGAGCATAGCTAGTGAATAATACTAACAACCATGTACAAATTGAAATAGATGGTCACATAATAATTTACAGAATAATTATTGAATAGAATTAAATGTTCTCTTCCGAAGAGTCGATACCAGCCCTTTCCATTCAGTTTACTCCACATACTAGTCACATCATTCCACTGAAACCCACACTCTCAATACTAACAACAATCATAAACACTCCGACCATTTACCTTACAATAAACCAACACTTTTCAATGAAAACCTTTCTTAGGTACTTAACAATCAATAGTAATAAACTTTACGACTTAACCTAGGGGTAAGTCCTTTCAAATGCTCAATACCTGATACAATTGATCATTTCTAACCTTGCCAATTCATACCTTGACAAAATATATCACCACAAATGTAGACTTACAATGAAAAAAAATTGAATTGTAAATTCAACCGTATAACACAATCCCCTTATCTATCCACATTAGCTTGTACCTTGAAGATTTTTATGAATTCATGGATCTTCACTTATCATTGATCACATCTTCATCGATCTTACAATATCTTTCACTAAAAATTCATTCGTACTCATTACTAAACTCAAAAACAAAAACAAAGCACTTATCATCACACTTTAGAAAATGTATGTACACTCCTTCCTCAAGTCTTTTCCAATAGTTTTTAACCAATCAGATGAACCTGTGACACTATTACCATAGCCACAACAAAACGAATGAAATCACGCATCTCTGAACCCAATTATCTACCCCTCTGAAGATACCTCTTTAGCCTTTGTAAACAAACAAAATATTCTTGCTCTCGTCTCTCTCTAAAGGCCATACTACATCCCACTATTTTTTTCTTCATTATGACTCTAGCTCTTTAAAATTATATTCGAGTGGTGTCCCACCATCTCTTAAAACTTTCCATACAACCACATTACTCACCAAATATTAGAAAACCACAACCTTAGATACTCGCAAGTCGTAATTACTATATAAAACTTTCTTAAGCAACAATCTTATTATATACTAGCATCCTATCACAATTTATCACAAACTCTTATTACAATTATGCTCAGTTAGCCCTGGCTATCACTACGAAGTCAACCTTTTCATCGACATGACACCTCAAACTCATGTATGCCTATACAATTCAAAAGACTAACCCAATTTTATACACACTTTCTTACTAAAATCTTCAATTGTCTTCACCCAAGTATACTCAAAAGAACTTTCTTTATCCATAATCTTGTTATTCCGGTATCAATCCACTCATTTATGGCTTAAGATAAATCACCAATCCTCATACTACCCTCCTTTTTAACAAACAAGATAGGAGCACCCCACGAGAAAGCACTAGGATGGATGAAACCTTTATAAAAAAGCTCCTGGATTTGAGCTTTAAGCTCTCTCAATTATGTCAAAGCCATGCGATAAGGAAGAATGGAGGTGGGGCGAGTGTCTTGTTCCAGTCAATGCAGAAATCTATATCTCTATCCAGAGGCATACTAGTCAAATCAGTAGGAAACACTTCCTTAAATTTAGACACTACAGGAATCGACTAAATAGAGGGAGAGTCAGCATCAACATCCCAAATATGAGCCAAATATGCCCAACACCCCTACCCCACCAGTTTCCTAGCCTGAATTGAGGATATGACCTTAGCTGGCTTAGGCTTGTACACCCCTTCCCACTCTAACTTTTCCCTATCGGGATCTCTAGAGTCATAGACTTAGTATTGCATTTTAGCACAACATAATGGGGGAAAACCAAGTCATGCATAAGGTTATATCAAAGTCGGTCGTATCCAAAATAACCAAATCAGCCTAAGTCTGAAAACCCATAAACAGAACAGGACAAGCATGATATACATGGGTGACTATGAATGACTCTCCAACTGGGGTAGAAACATGGATGGGGGCATCAAGCACATCACAAACCACATCAAATCCTAAGGCAAACTGAACTGACACATATGAATAAATAGAACCCGGATCAAATAAAATGGTATCCCTTTGGTCACGGACAAGAATCGAACCTATGATCTTTGCATCAAACACCTCAATCTTGGTCTTGCTCGGAAAGGCATAAAATAGAGCCATGTCATCTTGATGGGCAACCTCCTTACCTGGCGACACTGCTCCCCTACATGCATTACCATTTCCCCGGCCTCCATGGCCTCGCTGATTTCCTCCTCATATGCCCAGGTTTTCCATAATTTTAACACACTTAATAACTTGACCAGGTAAGCATTGCTGCTATTGTAGTAGTCATATCATGACACTCTTTGATGTACACTTAATCTAGGAAATTGCGGTAGAGATTCTAATTTCTATTGTCGCAACATAATTTCATCATTTACTAAGCAACCCATACATGTTATGACAACAATACTAAATGCATTTCCCAAAGTAATGGTGTTAATTATCCAGTTGTCCCTTACAAAACTTCTTGAATATTTTCACCTATAAGGTTAAATCTGTAAATATGACATTAATCACTTCACACAGTGACAAATTTGCTCTTTTAGATTGACGCAAAGTGGAGTACCATATTTGGATAAGACACAAACTTTTGCCTTAAAGGTTGTAACAAATATATTATGTTGCTCTATATTCAGGATCTCATCTCTCCTCCAATCCCTCAAAGTTTAGGGTATATACTTCTCCATACAGAAAGCTATAAAATATTTCCCAAGTCATGAGTAGTGCATTTACTAGTCAGCACTCAACATGAGACCACCACCACAATTTGGTGTCTCCCTTGAACTGGTATATAATAAACTCAATGCCAAATCAGTCTACCTAATCCATCTTATGAAGCACCTCATGACAATCAACAAGAAAATCATAAGAATCTTCATATTCATTACCATGAAGAATAAAGGTTTCAACCTTAAAACCTAATAAAAACCTCATGTTTTTTACAAGACATTACATGCCCACATTGAATTGGGGAAACATGTTTATTTGGAAGAAAGCATACTCTCTGCTAGTGTTGGTGTTACCACTTTTGTTGCTTTAGTTCTCACCATAGAGTGAAGGAGGAAGGATACCAATTTGTATCACCTAGATACAAATTGGATTCAAGTAACAACACGAAGAAAGAAATAAATGAGTTTTCCTAAAGTCCTATAGCCTCTTGAAGAAAGGTACAAACGTCTCTGTACCATTCCGCAACACTCTACTAGAATCTTTTTGGTACAATAATATCAACGAACCTAGGGCTCTGATAACAACTTTGTCACGACCCAGACCGCCGTGATTGGCACCCATACTAACCCTTCGGTGGGAGAATCATTACTACAATTCAACTAAGCAACTTAACAAAAAACTAAGCATTTAAATATATGGAAGAAGGTTTAAATGACTACAAGAAATTACGGAGTTCCCATAAACTACGAAGGTCTAACAAAATAACTAATGCAAAAATTCAACACCTAGAACTGAAAGTCATTGTACCAAAACTCTAATTAACTAACAAGTATAAGAAAAGGGGGCGCAACCCCAAAAACTAAACAAAACAGCCTAAATAAATAGTTCGAGTTCAAAAAGAGTGGACATAAACAAGAAAGATCCATGGCATCCTGAAAGAACTGTCTCACCCTTGATCCGGTCACGCTCATTAGTCTCCTAACTGAGGTCAGTCAGTAGCCACCTAAAGATGTCATGTACTCAACAAAGAAAGAGCAAGTGCAGTATCAGTACAGAACCAAAGTGTACTGCTAGGATCACACGACTACTACCATAAGCACAATATACAACAAACAATCACAACACAGTAAGCACAAGTATACAAAAAACAAGGTTCAATTATCATTCTAGGAACAACATACAATTTCCCAATATCAATGACAGGTAAACATAAACATAAATATAAGTGGTCCTCTCATGGAACCAACACCCAAATTGTTAGTGTGTCGGAACGTGAAACCCGATCCAATATATGTATCAGAACGTGACACTCGATCCAATATATGTGTCGGAACGTGACACCCGATCTAATATATGCGTTGGAACGTGACACCTGATCCAATATATATGTCAAAATGTTACACCCGATCAAATATATGTGTTGAAACATGACACTAGATCGAATCTATGTGTTGGTATATGACACCCGATCCAATCAACACAACCATAATCACAATCACATCCATAATGAACAATACTCAAATCATACAATCAAATAAGAGGTTCATGTCATGTATTGCTCACACATCATCATTTCATTAGATGGATTCACATTACCTATTCACATACATGCATGCATACAATGAAGATTTTATCTGATATATATCACACAACTGGGAAATCAAACCATCACCTACCTTGAAACAAAGCTTAAATCCTCCTAAGAGACTTGATCCATCCCTTTCTAGGTTCTTTCCGCTTGTTCTTGGTCTAAAAATAGTTAAGTAATGCAAGGATCAATAAAAAAAAGTCCTAATTTACCCATATAATAATCAAACTATAAATCCTAGAGCAAACCCAAGATCCCAATACTCAATTAGGGCTTTTTCCACCATTAATTTCAGGCCAAAACCCTCCCCCGATGATTTCTAAGTTGTAAGAATTGAATTACGGATTAGGGGAGTAATTATCTTACCTTTAGCGCTAGAAATTGTGGAAAACTGTCAAGAACTTCTCTAGTTTGCCTCCTAGCTCTCAGGAATGAAGTTTTGCAGAAAATAACGATTTTGGGATTTTTTCCCGACTTAACTCACAACTGTCCAGCCACAGCGGGACCCAACCCCCCACAGTGGCCTCGCCCTAGCGGAACAAACCCCACTCTGGCGGTTTGCACAAAGACATAGAGTCAGAATTTGAGTTTCGAACTCCCATTTCACAACACACCTTCTACCCTTGACGTTCAAAAACTACCCTTTCACACCAAGGTAAGTTTTGGGAGGTTTACTCACCCAAATAAGATTCTGTGAAGCTGTACATGCTCCTTGTGATATATGTTTGTTCTTGCTTCGTTATAATAGATGTATGTATTTGAATGTTACATTATGGATCACACTAATCATAAATGAAGATAGACGGATATTTGAATCCCATGAATCATGACTTGATGGTGATTATAAGAATATACTTATGATTGTGATTGTGGCTTGTTGAATGGATCAGGTGTTGCGTTCCGACACATTAACTGGGATCGATTGCCACGTACCTGCATAAACATTGGAATGAGTTTCACGATCTGACACACTAACTTGGAATGGGTACCATGTACCAGTACACTAACAATTTGGGTTTGGGTTCCATGAGAGGATCATTGACTTGGCATATATGTGTATTTGCTCGTATTATTGATAATGTGCAATTAGGAAATGTTTTTCTAAAATGATTGGTGGATTGTACTTTATGTGCTTACATATGGGGATTGCAATGTTGTGAGTTATTTGGAGATATCTGGTTGTGTAATGAATTGTGAATGGTAGAGTCCTAGTTCGGGTTGTAGTATGGAAAAAGGGGGAACTAAGGGTCCCAGTGCTACCCTTGTTAGTTAGAATGAAGTCATGGGTATTGTTGTTGAGGTTAGGGGATGGTAATATAAATGGATGGTAAGCATTGATAGTCGTAATGTGGGGTCATAAGTTGAGTGGAGACGAGGAAAAACATAAGGGTGTATCGTGAATAGGTGACTGGATTGGTAGTAATATATCTAAAACTTCCTTAGGGGATAGAATGATTAAGTGTAATCATGAAAGAACCGAGTAAGGGGTTAGAGGCAAGTGAACTAGTATGATATTAATATCCAGAAGGGCAAGGGAAGTCCAAAATATGAAGGTGGAAGAGTGATTAGTCTTATTGCACATTTTCGCCAGTTGATTTATTATATTATGCGGTGGGCATTCGGGTTGATCGATGATGCCTACCAGTACATGTGGTTGTACAGATACTACTCTTACTATGCCTTTTTAGGCATAGTCATGGTTTCAGGGTCAGCGATGTTCCATAGGTGAAGATAACGACAAATCTCCAGCAACTTTTATTTTTCTTCCGCATAATGGAAGTTGTGTCTTATTTTTGTATTATGTCTTACCTTTTACTCTTAGTAGCTCTTGTACCTATTTAGACTAGATCCATAAGGTGTTAATTACTTTAAAAGTCTTAACCTTGAGTCATTTTAAACTCTTGTTTTTATAATAATATTATATGAATTTTATTATTTCGACAATTTTCTTAATTTTCCACATGATTTAACCATTGGGAATCGATTTCTCTCCTATCTAGGTGTTAGAGTAAGTGCCCGCACAACCCAGTGGGTTGGGTCGTGATAAAGTGGTATCAGAGCCCAAGTTATCGGTCTCTTAGTACAAGAGAAAAATGTGGACTAGACTCCTGCGGATTGTTGTGTTGACGTCCACATCTAATCTTCAGGAAGCAATGAAACATTCTAGGAAGTTGTTGCACCCTTTCTATCCTTTCGTTCGAGTGTCGCTTGTGGTATGAGTTGAGTCCAATTGGTATCTCATCAAAGTGAGACGAACAGTGTGGTCAACACTGAAGGGACACAAGCAAAGCAAATTGGAACTGAGAAGGTTCTAATTAATATCTAGCCTTAGAGGTTGTACAAAGACATGGATGACCAGTAATAGTCTTCTATGGATGCAAACTAACTAATAATTTGGAACTGTTGTGATGTATAGTTTGTAACTGTGGAAATGTGCTTCATGTTGTCTAAATTAACTGCGAATGTGAAAAGTGTTTTACCTAGAAGTGCTGATATGATTGTGTGCACAATAATTGTGTGTCTGAACCTTGATATGTGCAATATACTGGCCGAATTGTTAAAATTATGTGCCTTGTAACTGCTTGAGTATCATGAAACTTGCTGTGAAAGGAAAATCATCACGGGGTTGGGTGCAAGGGTCTAGATAGACTACGATGTGATTCGTAAAATGGAATCTAGATGTGAGTTGCAACCCATCAATAACCGTGTGAGTGTCTGGGTGTATCTTGGGAATATGCGTGTCGTAGTGCTGAAATGAGGTAACAGGATTCTGAAGTGCGTACTCCGTCGGGTTAAACCGAGGGTAGACAATGACTATCCTAACTAAGAGAATTATCCTAAAGTTCCTAGTTCTAGCTGGGGATCAATGGAAACTTTTAGAAGTGAGAAAAACCCCAGGAAAATTTTTGCCTGGGTTCTGGTTTCGTTTGAGCCGCTGGGGCGAGATTATCCCCGCCGGTGGGAGATCACCAGAGTGGGATTTCTCTCGCTAGAGCATGACAGGGCAAGGCACAACCTCAACCCTATCTTCTCTGTTTTCCTAAGTTACCATGTAAATCCCAAAATTGTGTATAAGTTAACCCTGCAATTCAATTAGTGCTCAGCAATCGAAAAATCAAACATAAAAACCTAGCAATTAATTATTAGCTGCGAAAAATAGCAGAAAACTAGCATACATGTACTGCAAAAAGTATGGGAAAAACGAAAAGAGAGTATTGTTCATTACATGCCCAAGAGGGGCACAAACCCGATCAATAACCCTGGGAATGAGAAGTCTCGCTATCAGACCCCATATCTGTTGGCGCTGTCTAGCCAGCCCAAGCGTCACTCAAACAAGAAAACTCTCGAAAGTCCTTTGGCTCAAGCGTAGGGAGCTTGTGTTGAGGGCGACGCAGGATAAAATAACCTTAGAGTCTTCCAAATTCGGCCCAGCAGACGATCTCTCTCCAAGTTCTTCTTTTTCTCCCATCGCAACTGGCAGCGGAGCATCTCCTATTTGAGGGTAGTGGCGGGTAGAACTGAAGTCCACGTACTAGCCGGGAGCCCCAAAAATTTCGTCGGACAGCCGCCAGATCCTCCTCCACATGATCATTGTAAAGCGGGGACTGGGACTGGGTAGAAAGGATATTGTCGACCTCGTCATCTTTCCCTGATTTGGGGTCCACCGTCTCAGCTACCTGACTGATGTTGGCTCTGTCTGTCCTCCTCCTCTTGCTCCTGGAGGTAGAACCCTGCCTAATCAAAAAAGGGTGAAAAGGGTGGTCCATAGGGAGTCAGTGTCTAGGAGTGGTACTCCAGCCCAATTGCACAGCGCAGTCACCAATTCAGGAAGGAAGAACGCCTTTTTATTACCTCGATAGAACACCTTCCATTTTGAAATCATATGTGAGCCCACGTTCAACCCTATGTCTTGCATCACGCACGCCACTACCAAAGCCCGAGGAAATGTCACGTCGATGCGGTTGCCCGATGGGCGGATCCTCTTGGT
The DNA here is from genome assembly GCA_029582445.1 of Solanum paucissectum. NCBI lineage: Eukaryota > Viridiplantae > Streptophyta > Magnoliopsida > Solanales > Solanaceae > Solanum > Solanum paucissectum. Next base: position 6,134 of record JAJONZ010007146.1, on the reverse strand, counting down.
AACTAAATATAGCCACCTCTTAGCATTTCGTGACCAGTTGGTGCTAGTAATGCCCACCGTAGTAGCCTAGTAAACCATATCCCTGCGCGTAGGCTCCACCAGTGTATCCCGCAACCAGCCTAAGTCCATCTCCCGTAGCTTAGCCTCGTACTCTGTATTGGGGACCTCGAGCACCTCGAGTACGTCATTTATGGAGGGAACATTCAAGGGGATGTCCACTCCTCGGATGTACATAATAAAGTGAGGATCGTCTCAGCGAACAGTAGGTAGGACGGCGTAGAACTCCCTTACCCAAGTGGAATGAGCAGCAGGGGGAGCCTCTGTCAGTGGGGCCAAACTCCATAAGTCGAGCATGAAAGGAAGGTGCTTTCTCGTCCAAATTCGATAAGTGGAAACCCACTCGCAATAGAATTTAGTGTTCCGGTGGTCATGGTACTATTCCCGACTAGCAGCATCAGGAAACCGGACGAAGGGGAAATTTTCCTCGTTGCTACCAGCCATTTAAAAAAGCCTGCAAAAGTTAATAAGCTCGTTAGAACTCGATAGGATTAGATAATATTTGGGGTAATGAAAAAAGGAGTTTTGTAGCCTTAAGGGGACCAGACCACTGTTTCTACAGGTCCCGCCACAGCGGCCAAATTTCTGCCAAAGCAGGATGATGGAGGTCGCCACAGCGGGATGAAGGTCGCTAGAGCGGCCTTTATCTGGACGAACTCCAGGCGCTATCATGGTGCACCCTCATCCCAAAACCCTCATTTTCCACAGCATTTCAGCATATCAGAGTATATTAAGTACCCTAGATTTTAAATATACTATCATTTCAGCAAAATAACCCCTAAATAACGCCCAAATTTGAGTTTTCAACCAAGCAACTTTTAACTTCCCCCAACCATTTTTGTACCGGTTCGACCATATTTTTATGAAAACCTTATGCCCAGGACGTCGTGGAGACGTTGGGAACGTAGGGAAACGCTTATGCTACATTTTTCTATCAAACTAGCAACCTATGTTCATTTCCAAAAACTACTCCCAAAAAGCCTATTCTACCCAATCAGTTAAGATCATGCAATCATAGTTAAGTAAGTATGAATGTAAAGAGCGTAAAGAACACAAAATTTACCTTAGAAATGACGTTCAGAGTAAAGTGATCAAGGGTGTTTTTGAAGTTAAGGAAGAAATAGGGGAAAATTTTATGTTTCCCACTATGTATTGTTTATCGATCTCCCGATATAGCGGAAAATCCCTCGCCATGGTGGCCCCGCCTCAACGGTAGGGCTGCGGCCCAGGCGGGGTCAGGCTGTGTAATGTGGATGTGTTCGTTTCTTCATGTGTTGCCTTAAATTCCTAACCGCCCCTTTGAGTGTAGCACCTTCGTGTTTCAAATTTTGAGAAGTCACCATCCTTCGTGGTTCCGTGAGGGCCTAATTCGTTAGCTGAGAAGTACTTCGAGAAGGGCACAATTCTATCCGTTCACTAGTCATTTGGGGATGAACGAAGGGTAAATTTGTATTTATTGTAACGACCCAAACCGTCGTATTTAGGAAAAGCAAAATATCGGGAAAATGTTGCACCACTATCCCGACTGGGCGGGCCAGATACCGCTAGGGAGGTAGCGCCACAGCGGGGTAAGTAGCCGCCAAAGCGAGATAGGCGAGGAAGGATGTAAATAACGCGAAACCTTATTTTCTCCTTCTTCCAAAAACACCTAATTTAGACATAAATCACCTCAGAAGCCCTCCAAATGCTGCTCTGGGATTGGGAAGGAAGGAGGAAGGGAATTCTAGTGTAAGGAGATCGATGACTTGCGGATTCTTGGAAAATTTTACCGTCCTATCACCCAAAAACTTGAATTACAGCTATAATTTTGTGCAGCAGCTTGGAGCCCAGGTAGGCTAGGTTATTAATTGAGTAGTTATAAACATGTGCTCACTGCGTAGTATAATGTTAATCAAGGGTACAATTTATGCATAGGCCTTCGTGCACCGAAGAAAAAATGACTAAATCGTAGGAAGTAGCCTTAGACGATGAACTAGGGCTAAGTGATGGTTGTGATTTCATTTTGTGTGATATATGTTTGTTCTTTCTTCATTATGATACATGTATATATGTGAATGTTACATTATGGATCACACTAATCGTAAATAAGGATAGATGGATAAAGATGCAATGGAAATGAGTCAAATCTAAGACAATTAAATTAAAACCAACGAAAGAGCAATTTAAAACACTTATCTATTCTATATGAGTTTAATAAGGACATATACAACACAAGGATGTCAATTGAAAGGTTATGATGTTGAAATAGAATACCTACAAATTGGACAAGATCTCTTCCTTTTAACAACCATTGCTTTATGTAGCTTGAGTGATATTCAGGTTGACATTCAAGAGTGCTAATTGTCTCATCATTCTCATATTCACATAGACAAATAACACATATTTCTCCTCCATTATTCATGTCATAATGAACTCTTGTTTTCATAATGTCTTCGGCCTTTTTTCTTCTCTTCCGATATTGCAATATCCCATCAAACGAAATTTGAACATTATTATATGTGTAGAGGGGATACAAGCGATTATGAGTAGTGTCATCCATCACTGCATGATAGAAATTCTCCAAGTATGAACTATTTTGTCCATTAATATTATACGTATTTGGATCAGTGAAATTTGTTGAAACATAGTAATGTGGCAGAGCCTGATGATTTGAATTCATCATAACACTAAACAGGTGAACTACTTTTTTCAATGAAATAGAAGTGAGTTATTTTAGAGAGAAAATAATGCTAATTACGAATTCATAAGTATGAGGAATATAAATTTATATAGGTTTTAAAAAATTAGAAGCGTAGTACGAAGTTACCATAATTACTAATCATAATTTAGATAATTTTGTATTTATCTTTATTTTTCGATTTTCATTAATATGTAACCTTTTTAGTAAGGATTGTACTTAAAATAGATAATAGAATTTTAATTAAACACTTCTTCTTTTATGTCATATTCAAAAGAATGCTAACAAATAGTGCAATAAGTATCCAAGTAATTCTAGCAGTCTGTGTTTTTTCTTTTTTATTTTATATTACAATTAATATTTAATATCATTAGAATAATAGTATAATAATTAAAGAAAAATAATGAAAAATGATTTTGTAGATTTTGTCTTAAGTAGAGTCTTTTAATGAAGGGAAACAAGTTCAAACAACATTTCTAACTTCTAAGGACCTTAATGCTTTTAATATAGTATACATATTTGGATCAGTGAATTTTTTGAAATATAGTAATGTAGCACAACTTGATGAATTGAAGCACGATTTGAACTTATGACAACACTTGTCATAATCCAAAACGAGTCATGAGTGGCACACACACTTAACCTCCTAGGTGGGCGAACCAACGAATTCAACCCCAACTTATATCAATTGTTCAACTTACGGAAATCAACCATAATGCGGAAGCTCAAAACTTATTAAAGTAACCAATAAAAGAAACCTCTAGAGTCTATTACATATTATTCTCAAAACCTGAAAGTCATCACATCAAGGACACCTATTTTTAAAATACCAAGTCTAAGAGCATTAAAGACACCAAAATAAATAAGTAGGATGGTCTATGGCCGAAATTTAAGGATATCATGCTACGACTGAGAGAATCCAACACGAGCTAGAAGGAATAGCACATCCTGAAATCTGATGTGCTAGAAACTGGCTAGAGCTAAGGGCGAGTCGAAGTTGATGGTACACTTGCTGCACTCCGCAAAAGGAAAACGAAGTAAACACAAGTAAGGGTCAGTACAGTACATGTGACAACATGTACTGAGTAGATATCATCGGCCAACTCAAAATAGAAACTACTATACAGTGAGTAATAGTATAAAATAAACTATGACACTTAGCAGATGGCAAACAACAAACAACAAACAACATGAACAAGTGGAGCAATCAATCAAAAATATCAAGACACATATGAGGAATCACACCTCCACACCAAGGTCTCTTGAGAATTGAGTTCTTTAAGATCGAGTATATTAAGTTTTTTAACATGCTTTCCTTTAATTTTATCATGTCGAAACATGACACCTAATCCAATAATATTGTGCCGGCTTGTGGCACCCGATATAAATATATCATGTCGAAACGTGACACCCAATCTAATAATATCATGCCGGCTCGTGACACCTGATCCAAATACACCGTTAATTTATCATTCGTTATCACCGCTTTTAACTTCATTAACAATATTTCATCAAGCCTTCTGTATTCAAGGCATTACTTTAATAGAGAAAAATTCTAGATTATGGATTACATGGTCTTGGGATTTCAGACCAATCACACTTACACATAAATTATGCAAACCACAACAACCAAGTAAATAGAAAAAAATTTACAATATCACTCAATGACTATCAATCACTATTAAGAGTCTATCTATCACATAGAATAAACCGTAACCTACCTCCACCAAAAGAGCAGAGTCAGGCAAGCTACTTCTCCAATGCTTTTCCATTCCTCTATAACACACGGTCTTAGAAAAATCTAGATTTAGAAAGTGCTAAATTTGGAAAGAGCCAATTTGAAAATTTTGGCAAGTTACGCTAAGTTATGAGTTTTGGTCAACTTTAGACGATCATAACTTTCAATGCATGATAAGTTAGGTGACCCATAAGATATAAAATGAAAGGTCTTGGAATCATCTTTGGAACTCCACTGACTTTGCTAAATTGTGAGCTCGTGTGAGGGAGATATGCCCGTTTGAAGTCAGATTGTCCAATTAAGGAAAGTTACCCGAATTAGTGAGGGGTATTTTGGTTTTTTTCTTACCCAATCAGATTAATTCAAAATTAGTATTATTTTTGGGGTCAAGTCTGATTTAATTCAGTTTTCATAATCCAAATATACGCTAGGGTTTTGAGAGGAGTTCAAGAAGAGGAGAATAGGAGAAAAGTTAAGGCATTCGATCTACTTTGTTGCCCGATGGGATCCACATTTTCTCTTAGTAGAGTTTGCCTACTACAAAAATTATCACTCCAGTATTCGGATGACCTAATTTAAAGAGTTGTATGTCAAATGGTGTAGATTTTATCAGTTAGTTTGATTCATCTTAGATGGACTCTTTAGATACTAATTTTCTTAGAGATGCTATGGAGCAGGTCTGTATGATTCAGGGTAAACTATTGATGGCCCAAAGTCGACAAAAAAGTTTTACAAATCAGAGAGTTCGAGCCCTAGTGTTTATGAAGGGTGATCATGTTTGGCTCTAAGAGTCACCCATAAAGGGTGTGATGAGGTTTGAAAAGAATGGAAAGCTTAGCCCTAGATTCATATGCCTTTTTGAGATTTTGAGCCAAGTGGAGAGGTGGCCAATAAGTTGGTCTTGCCACCTAGCTTATCAATTGTGCATCTTGTATTTCATGTCTCCATGCTTCAGAAGTACGTGCAAGATGAGTCGATGTACTTTCACTTTATTCAATAGCGTTGGATCTGGACTTGTCATTTGAGGAGGAGCCTTCAGTAAAGGTGTAGTGGAAGTGCCATTTAGTTTGTGAGTCGACTTGGAGACAGAGTTCGATATGCGTGACAGATATCTTCAATTTTTTGAGGCTTCAGGTACTTTCTTTTACTTTATGTTCGGGAATGACTATGGATTTTAGTGGTGAAAAATCTAATGACCCGGTCGATTATTGTTTGCTAATTTTCATCAAAAGCCATTTTTGAATGTGTTTTGGAAATGGTTTTGAGTTTTGAGTAAAACTTGTGAATTAGGAAATTTTAAAATTTTGAATGGAAAAAGTTGTTAAAAAGTGGTTTTCGGCGTCTTATAGAGTTTCGAGTCAGAATAGAATTCCATGGATTCCATCAGTTCCTGAAGGTGGAAATTGGTTTAAGAGAGTTTTTAGTTTCAGTATCAAAGTGTTTTTTAGGATTTGATGTCCTAAGTTGGAAAATTGTGTAATTTAGACTTTGTAGTAACTTTAGTCAATATTCAGGGTTCAGATGCTCGAATCAGAACTTTTAGTGGCGGTGGTGGTGGCGGTGGGGTGGCGGGGGTGGCGGTGGCGGTTGCGGCGACAGTGGTTGTGGCAGTGGCGGTGGTGGTGGTGGTGATAATAATGATGATTATAATAATGATCATAA
>JAJONZ010007145.1:0-51182 GCA_029582445.1 Solanum paucissectum | reverse complement strand
CATTTGTACCGTAATGGATTTAAGCCTAGATATTTTGTATGGATTGATCATGGAGAAAGTGATGGATTGGATGGTATGTTTTATAATTCGATGCATGTGGATGTATATAATATGGTTGCACCACATGGCCAAATTAGGGTTGAACATGTTAGGGTTGAACATGATAGGATTGAACATGACAGGGTTCATGAAATGATCAATGATGCTTTCGGGGTTCAAGGTGGGATGGAACCGGAACAATATTTTGATGAATCTCCTAATGAAGAAGCAAGACGCTTTTATGATCAATTAGAAGAGTCTAGTCGTCCACTATGTGAAGGGAGTCCGCATTCTGTCTTGTCAGTTGCGTTTAGATTAATGAATATTAAATCAGATTGGAATGTTCCTAATGCTGCTATGGACTCAATGGTTGATCTTTTGGGTGAACTAGTTAATCCGGAGTTTAACATACCAAAGAACTTCAATCAGGCAAAGCGTTTGGTGTCCAAGTTATGTTTGACGTATGATATAATTTATTGTTGTGTTAATGGCTGTATGTTGTTTTACAAGACTGATAGTAAATTAGAAAATTGTAAGTTTTGTGAACATGCTCGTTATAAGAGGACTCCGGCTGAAAAGATGGTCCCAGTTCAGGCGATGCATTATCTACCTCTCATTCCTAGGTTAAAGAGGTTGTATGCATCGATGAAGTCTGCCCCACATATGAGACGGCATCGTGAATGTAGAAGGCCGCCGGGTGTCTTGTCTCATCCATCTGATGGTGAAGCATGGAAGCATTTTGATAATGTATATCCTGATTTTGCTAGTGAACCAAGAAATGTTAGATTGAGGTTGTGTTCAGATGGGTTCACACCATTCTCTAATAATGCTTCGCCTTATTCATGCTGGCCGGTATTTCTTACTCCGTATAATCTTCCTCCTGAAATGTCCATGACCAGTCCCTACATCTTTCTAAGTTGTGTTATTCCAGGTCCCCGTAATCCAAAAAGTTTGATTGATGTCGATCTACAACCATTGATAGATGAGCTCAAACAATTGTGGTTTGAAGGTGTTTTGACTTATGATATATCAACTAAGTAGAATTTCGTTATGCGTGCTTCTTTAGTGTGGACTATTAATGATTTTCCTGCATACGGGATGTTGTCTGACAGCTGGAAAGCTAGCATGTCCGTATTGCATGGAAAATCACTTTAAAGCATGGCCGAAAAAATACATGGTTTGATTGTCATCGCCAGTACTTGCCAATGGACCATGAGTTTAGAAAGATGAAAAATGCATTTAGGAAAAATAAGGTTGAAAGTGACCCCCCCACCTCCATTACTCACAGGGAATCAAATTTGGGAGAGAGTTTCTCAATTACCTAAAGTTACCGAAGCTTCACCTTCTAGACTTCCTGGATATGGTGTTGAACATAATTGGACCAAAGAAAGCATATTTTGGGAGTTGCCGTATTGGAAGGACAATCTGCTACGACATAATATAGATGTGATGCACATTGAAAAAAATTACTTTGACAATTTGTTTAACACAGTGATGGATGTTAAGGGTAAGACAAAAGACAATCCAAAAGCTAGAATGGACATAAAGGAATATTGTAGGAGAAAAGAGTTATGGCTGCAGGAATTATAGAATGGTAAAATAGTTAAGCCCAAAGCCAACTTTTCATTCAAATTGGATGAGAAATGTGAAATTATTGAGTGGGTTAAAAATTTGAGGATGCCGGAGGGCTATGCTTCGAATTTAGGAAAACGGGCAGATATGATTGAAGGAAAATTGATAGGTATGAAAAGTCATGATTGTCATGTGTTCATGGAAACTTTAATTCTTATCGCTTTTAGCCATCTACCCGAAATGATATGGAAACCAATCACAGAGATAAGTCTTTTTTTTTTTAAAGATTTGTGTTCTGGAAAGTTGTTGGAGAGTAGTTTAGACAGGATGGAGGAAAATATTCTTGTTACTACTACTAAGTTGGAGAAGATATTTCCATGTGGTTTCTTTGATGTGATGGAGCATCTTCCAATTCACCTTGTACAAGAGGCCCGCCTCGGAGGTCCGATTCAAACAAGATGGATGTATCCATTTGAAATATTCATTAAGTTAAATATATTCGCCAAGTCTTTTATATATTAACATATATATACATATATACAATGAATCCTCGGCAATATTATCCTAATTACTGTCGACCAGTCGGTGCTTCATCTACCTTACAGGCATTGCCTTCACGGCGCTACAAGGACCTAACTTTATAGGCTATTCGTCGAGCACGACCCTTATCAGAAGTTACTTCATCTCTCACAGGTACATCTCCTCAGTTATCTGCCATGAGGCTTGGAGATTCTAGTAGCGAGTAGTCAGATGCTATGGCCGGTACGCCTCCATTGACTCAAACATTTTGTGCATCCTGATGTATCACCCTCGTCTACAGCTACACCTAGTGCTACACCACATGATACGATGTCTGCTCTAGCTCCTGTCCAGAAGGACAGACTTGGTAGAGTCATGATTGAAGCGGATGGATCATCGTAAGTTTGTTTTGTTATCTATTTTTTAGTTTATTTTATTTATTTCTTATACTTTAATATATTATTCATGAACTAACATATTTATTATGTATTTTGCAGGTGGCATCCTGCAAAGGATGCTACCCGGGCTTTTAAAGACTCTGTTAGAAGACTCTATACACAGACTTATCACTCTTGGAGCGAGATTCCAAATAGTATACGCCAGACGATGTTTAATAACTTTAAGGTATATATTTTTTAGTTAAGTTTAGTATACTTTAATTTTTTTTACTATCGATTTAATTAACGTTATTCAAATTTTTTTCTAGACTATGTGTACTTGAGAGTCGAGGTACAATTTGGTCATTGGGACCACATTTGAGGAGAAGGCATCCGCTAGACTGTCTAGCTGGCTAAAGAAAGTTCAGGATAGTGGTGAACGTCCCGGTTGGATGTTGCCTCATATTTTTGATGAATTGGGTCAGTATTGGAACACAGACAAGTTTAAGGCAATATTAGATCAAACCGAAAAGGCCTGAGGCAGTCTTAAAGGTGGCTCGTTGCACACCAGAGGTGCAAAGACGGTTGGAACAATTGCACGAGAGATGATAAGTTCTAATTCAAACTTTTAAATAAATAATTAGTTGATTCATATATATCGTTATAAATTTTGGTTTTTATTTATAGGAAAAAGAATTGGGATGCACTTCCATTGAACAAGGTTTTCAAGAAGACTCATGTCAGGAAGAAAGAAAATGAGTCGGATCAGGATGTGTGGGTGAAGGAAAGGGCCGAACAAACTTTTGTAAGTTATTTAATATGAATAATATATATTAATAGTGAATATATTTATGATATGTATAAATATTGATGTCAATTTTTATATTTAATATGCAGAATGACTTTCATCAGTATGTCGCTGAGAATCTAGATAGTTCGGTCCAATTGACACCTGAACTGTCCATCCAGATTTGGAAAGAAAAAGTGGTAAGGGGCACACACAAGGGTAGATGCTATGGTCTAGGCTCTCGAAATGATGTTAGACGACTCCAGTCAGGCTTAGAAGGTATTGAATCATCACGTCAAGCCGAGGGACTTGACGGTGTTCAAGTTGCTGCTATGTCAGATCAAATAGCTAAACTTACAGCGGCACTAGCATAGTCGGAGCGGAGAAGAGTAGCTGAACAAGAAAGCATGAGTGAGACCGTTCAGCAAATCAAAGAACAAGTGATGAACCTCGCTCGTCGACCTACTACTTCGGCTGCCGATGACACCGACGACGAGAGTGATGAGGATGATTATGTAGATCTCACTCCCTGGTTTAGATCTCTGGATATTTATGAACTTTTTGAAATTTTGAAATGAATTTTGAAAGACTTTATAAGTCTTTAATTTATGATTTAGATACTTTTGAATGTTATTTTAAGTTTGTTGTTTTATGTTTTGTTTAGATTGTTTATAATTGTGTGTGTTTGATTGGGCTGAATAGTGTAAAATTGAATTGAATTGCATTTGCAGGTGGGCAGCAGAAACTGCCAGCTGCTGCTGTCAAAAATATTGCAGAAAAAGCGACGGACAGCGTGGTTTAGTCCGTCGCATTTTTGGGATTTTCAAAAATAAAATTTCCAGAAAAGCGACGGACTACGTCGCCTTTTTGAAATAAAAAAAATGAAAATGAAAATAATGCGACGGAGTCCGTCGCTTTTGTTAAAAAATTAAAAAAAAAATAGTAAAAAAGTGACGCAGTCCGTCGCTTTTTGAAAAGCGGTGTTGTCCGTCGCTTTTTGAAAAGCGTCGGAGGTGACTACATCGCTTTTTCGTCGATTTTGACCAAAAAAGCGGTGCAGTCCGTCGCTTTTTGCCGTCATTTTTTGATAATTTTTTAGTAGTGTCGGTGATCAATACCGGAAAATGAAGTGAGGTCTGGTGCTGCTTTGCCCTCATAAGCATTTCCTGGGCAATAATCATTCCCAGATTCAGTCTTGTCCCATCAAGCATACAACCCAGACAAGCTGCCTTAGCATGGCGGAGTATGGACTCGTTCTGGGATGACATAATGGTACTGCTGATAAAGCCAAACTAGAACCGTGCAACGATATTCAGATACTTTTTCTCAATAGGTGCTCCAATTTCAAGCCACTTTGGAGCACTGTGTTATATTAGCGGGGCCAACCACTTCTTCATGTTCTCCAAAGTCGTTGTTCTAATCATGTACTGACAATCGTCTTCGATGTCAGTTGAGCACTCCAGTATCACATTGATTACATCAACATCACACTTCACTCTTCTACCTCTAACGACCACATAGTCAACTGTTTTGAAGGCAACTATCTGCTTTTTTCTCTGTGGTATCATGGCTTTGTAAGCGTTGTAGAACTCCCGGACCCAATTTGGGATATACGGGCCACAGGGCTTTGTAAAGATTTGGAACTTATGGGATTTCAGACATCTCATAATTTCAGGGTACCTATCAATCACCCCATCTGTAGACAAGCGCTTCTCCTCAATGATTGTTCTCTGCCCCTCAATCTTTAATATGTTCATAGACTTTGGGGGAGGACCCTGAACTGGTGGTGCAAGTACCATTGCTTGCTCTGGAACTGGAGGAGAAGAAGAGGTGGGCGGAGGAGTCCTGATCCGAGACGGATCGTTCATCTTTGTTCGATCGTAGCTCTGCTCTCTGTGCTGCCACGAGCTCATCTTCATCAGAAACATCAATCTAAGGTTCCTGGTGCTCACCCTCACTCTCAGAAGTAGTGAGGTGAGTGTCATGTATATCATCACTATCGAAGCTGACCTCCGGTGACGCCCTCACTTTTCCCTTCCCTTTCCCACTAGTTGTGGGAAGTTTGGTAGTCTTGCCCTTTGATGCATCTGCATCTTTGTTGATTTTATTCCCTTTAGCCTTCCTTCGGGGTGGCATGTTTCTACCTGACACTTTAGGTCTGGCCATATCTGCAAATCATCAAGGAAAGTTAGAAACAATTCAATAAAAGCACAGAAGATCAAGTGCAGACAGACTCGCTGATCCAGGCGGCGAGTCGCCAAATATCTTTGGCGAGCTAGATCGGGCTCGCCGAAGGGATTGACCCTAAGGTTCTAGTAGATAAGCGATGGGACGGTCCTTTAGGCAAATCCCCGATAGCTTTCGGCGAGCAAAGGTTGGCCCGCCGAAAGTTACAGTGCAAACAGGTATCAGGGGTGCAGACAAAGGGTGAATAAGAAGCCTTTCAGCGAGTCGCCGAGTGATTTCGGTGACCTCAGGCTTCTCGCCGAAAGTTACAGTCCGTATCATCAAATGAAGCATAGAATTAAAGGCGTTATGGGGAACTTCGGCGATCCACCGAGTGGTTCGGTGAGCTCGACCCAGCTCACCAAATGACCCAACGTGCCTACTTTCAACCCAACTTCTCGATTTCAACCCCGAAACCCCCAAAAACAAAATCAAAATATGCACTAGTTAAATTAGAACAAGACTTGTAACACCCAACACCCCGGGATACTCAGAATTCTCCCGGTTTTGGCAAATTTGGCCAATTGACAACATTTGCCCTTAAGAATAGCGTCACCCTTTCTCTCATTAGACAAATTTTATCATTTGACACAAATACCGCTACTCAAACTCTACCCGACCAAACTAAATAACATGAAAGCACAACCCCACAAGATTTATTCATTTTAACGCACAAGAACACGAGATTTCAACAATAAAAAAAATACGGGCAATAATTTTGAATTAAATTAGGCAATCAAACAATCTAACCCTATCAGAGAGGCCTAGCACACTTCAACAAGATAATAATATTGCAAAAGAGTAAAAGGTTCTCAAAATTAAACTAGGGGTTCAAAAACCAACCTTTGATGCCGATTATGATATGATTGAAATGCTAGATGACAAATTGGTCCAAATCCGAGCACCAATCAATAACTAAAATACTCTAAAAGTTTGGAAAATATAGAAACTACTAACTAGGTGCGAGTTTGTGAAGTTCATAAGTGAGGGAAAGTGAAGGAATGTGAAACATTTAAACCCTTGGGGTTGGCCATAGTATCACTAGGCAACCACCTTTTTTGTCGCGGGTGGAGATGAGGCAACACATGATCCACAAGGTTTTCAAACAGCCAAATAGATCTGGAGTGAGAGCCAACCATCTGATTTAGCACCTCAACACTCTCCCTCATCTCTTCTAGCACTCTATCGTGCTCATTTACCTTTTGGAGAATAATTGAGAGCATTCCTTCGGCACACTTACTCTCATTTTCCTTAGGCCATCTTCGCTCATGAAGAGGCATGTATCTATCCTTCCCTTTACATTGGACTTCAATCTCCCTTATATTTTTGGCCAAATCGTCCAGCTGAGTCATTATTGTGGCCAATATGAAGTCCTTCTCTACCCCTTGGTTTGTTTCAGCCATTTGATCAAGTAGTGGGATGCTATCACATATGACTGCCGTACAATGCCACCCGGGATTAGTTGGTCAACCAACACTTTGTTCCCAGGGCTAAGATTCCTGTAGAAACAATCCAAGAGGACTATTTCGGGGATCTCATGAGTTGGGCATTGAACTAGCAGTGCTTTAAACCTTAGCCATGACTCTTGAATCCGTTCACCTTCCAATCGTTTAAAGGTTAGGATGCGATCCCTGAATGTCATTACTTCTAACGGAGGACAATCCATCTGTTAGCAAGTAATGCCTGACATGCTCATCTCCCCTATGCTACAACACAAGCACACAAAGACAAAACTAAAAATTAAATAAGTAAAACTATAACTAACAAAAGCAAAATTCGACTTAACCAAAAATTCTCAAGTAACACCACTCCCCGGCAGTGGCACCATTTTGACTTGACGTATTAGGACACTACTTCCAGTTCGAGTGCCAATGATCGTTAGTCCGTATAATAACCCAACCAAGGGTTGGGGTCGAGTCCCAAGGGAGCGGTCTTGAGAATTAAGAGTCAAGCGCGAATAAGCTCTAGTCAATCATAGCTATAAATATTTATGATTAAAAAAAACATAATACAAGTTTGGGGTGACACACGTGTCAAATATCAAATGGGGGTTTATAATCAATTAACGACTAAAACAACAAAATAATACGAAGATACGAGTATGGAGACGGGATTCTTGGGATGTGACGGGACTATGAACTAAGATAGAAAAATGGGTAATTGCGATTAATATAAAATAGTTGTAAATTGGTGACTAGGCTAGACTTTAATGGGGATAAGCTTTCTCTCGAACAACTTACCCCAAATAAAATCGGTTTCTCTCGAACACCGATAAGCATGCAATACAAACCAACCTCTGCCTTAGTCCATTCACTCTCTCTCGCTGAATGTGTAGGGGAGGGTTTAGGATTAACTCTCTCGAACTGAACCCATGCCAACCCACTAACCACAGGCCATCAATTCAGTGATTTTGGTCTTAAAACCTCTCTCTCGAGCATGCCAAAGACACTAAGGTGGAGTTGCATTTGCTACTACAACCTCATTAAATTTACCACAATCACTTAACGAAATCACCTCTAAACAACAAATAAACTATCAATACACAATACCCATTAATTAACTCAACCCATAAATCTCATTATCACACCCCAAGAATTGGGGTTTTAGGTAGAGATAGAAAAAGAGAAGAAAATGATACCAAATCGAATTAACATCAACTGGGTATGAATTAAATTCACTTCGATGATGATTCTTCAACACCCACTTCCAATTTCTTGGAATTGGAAGTCTTCAAGCTAAAGGGAAAAATGTCTCCAAAAACTAAGAACTTCAAAAAGAAAAACTGTATCTGTCAAAAAATTGCCTATGTCAAAAATTTCAGACAAAATTAATATTTGAACTAGTATTTATAGTTTTCAGAAAGTGTGTTGCGAAGGATCCAGTCGGCGCAATAAGTTGGGATCGCCGATCCACTCAGCGATCTGCCCTTTAGTCATTTCATCGCCATTTTGCTTTAGCCTTCAACATTCTCGCGTTTTGTAACTTTGGGCGATAAGACTCTGCATCGCGGAACCGTTCGGCGATACGCCGATTTCTCCTTTCTATCGCCGACTTTATTTTCTCCCTCAAGGCTTGGCACACTGGAACATTAGGCGAGATCATTGCCATTCGGCTACTCGCCTAATGGGTTAGGCGATCCTCAGGCCTTTTTTTCTTCGTTCTTTTAGCTGCCTTGTTCCTTTTTGCTCGTTATTGTCCATGCTTTGTTCCTAAACCCAAATACATGAAACTTCAAGGATTTACATTAGTTATAGGTACAAAATACACAATTTAGGACACTAATTCTATTAAAATAAAGCCTTAAATGAGTCCAAATCATGGACTCATCAATTATATTGTGGGATTAAGGCCTAACACCAAGTGGATATTGAAATGAGATGAAGGTTCCCACCTAGTTGAGTTTGGGCTTTCATGGAGGTTCCCACCTAGATTAGTTTGGGCTTTCATGGAGGTTCCCACCTAGATTAGTTTGGGCTTCCCACATGGGATCTCTCACCTAGAAGAGTATGGATTTCCCAAGTGTGTCTCATGAGATGTAAGCCTTACCTAGTAGAGTTTGGGTTTCTAGTAGCAATCTCCGTATCCCATAACTACCTGCCCCGTAGGAAAGTTAGCTAGCGGATCCGACTAAGCTAACAAATCGGTCCTACCTTGGCAAGTGGACTAAACCTTGATGGTATGGGTAACACCATGAGAGATCATATGATAACTTATATGTTCTCATGTCGGTTAAGGCTATATCCCAATTAAACAAGATTGGTAATGAACTAAGATTGTGCTCAAAGTAGCATCTCCTAGAGTTCAAACCTCATGGGCTAAGATTATGCATAAGGTAGCATCTCATAGAGTCCAATGCAAGTAATGGTCTAAGATTATGCTTGAAGGAGCATCTCCTAGAGATAAAACTAAATAAACTAAGAGTATGCTTTAAGTAGTATCTCCTAGAGTTCAAACATGATGATTTAAGATATACCTAGTGTAGTATATCCTAGGGTTCAACCTTAATGAACTAAGATGTACTTAATATGGTATATCCTAGGGTTCTAAGTAATGAGGGACTAAGACAAGTTAGTGAAGAACCTCACAATGTCCCAGAGTATAGATGGACTTAGATATGCTTGAGTAGTGCCTCCTAGAGTCCATAATGATAATGAACCTAGATATTATAAAAGAAGTATCTCATAGGGTCCAACTTTATAATGAACTAAGATTATGCTTTAAGTAGCATCTCTAAGAGTTCAAGTTTAATGAACTAAGATGTACCTAGTTTAGTATTTCTTAAGGTTCAAAACAAGAAGGAACTAAGATAGACTTAGTAAAGTGTCTCCTAGAGTTCCCATGCATTCAAAAGAGGGTTAGTCCCTAATTAAGGAACATGAGTATGATGACCTAAAGAAGTACTTAGTATGAGTAGTAGTATGGGGTGCTACTCATGCATTGCACAAGTATGACTTAAGGTTATCTTATGAGTGTTGTCTTAAATGAGTTATGCTTAGATAGGATTGTGCTATAGTTGCCTTCCTTGACATGATATGATTAACTAAGGTGATAGTTCCCATGTCTTCATGAAGCTAAGAATGAAACCAAAGAAGGGCAAATATGACTAGGAGGACTTTAAGGTTATGCTTAGTGTGGAGGGTATTATGGGATGCCTTTCATGCATTGCACAAGTGTGCCTTGAGGTTACTTAGGAGTATGATACCCTTATGGTAGAAAAGTTTAAAGACTTAGACCGTGTATATAGGCTATGATTAAGATAACTAGAAAGGGATACTTGGCTTGGGTAGTAGTATGGGATGCTATTCTTGCTTTGCACTTGTATGCTTTTGAGGTTACTTGAGAATGGTGCTATTATGGTAAAGATGACCAAGAGTCAATATGCTTATGTGATGCCTAAAATGAAGACTTGGCTTGTTATGATTATGATTTATCTCCTATGCTCATCAACTATGTCTTATGATTGACTTATGTTTATATGATGCTTATGATTGGAGATTATGCTATGACTATTATGATTATGCTATGCCTATGTTATTATCTCTTATGCTTATGTCTTATGTTGACTAACCATTTTGAGATGTTCTTATGATGTGCTAGCTTTCATACTTGGTACATTTTGTACTAACGCATATTGCCTACATTCTAATCAAATGTAGGGTTTCGGGGATTGAGTTGCTTTGGAGGCTAGGTTTCTAAGGTGCAAGAAGAGTTGAAGAATTGGTGAGTCCTCATGCTTCGAGGACAAACCCATGTTACCTTTACGTCTTTTATTTCTTTATGTTGTAGACTTTGTATGGGCTGCGTCCCAAGACTTTTATTCAAGAGTTTAATAGATGGTTTGAGACAAAGAGTATAGAAAGACTTCCGCTTGCTTTTATGAAAGATGACTTCGATTGTAAAAGTTTTAAATTTTCCCGTATTTTCTATTATCTTATGTTCATGATATGCTAAGGGCTTGTATGCGACCCCTTCGGGGTCAAGTACGTCGTGTCACATCTAGGAGGTTCTCTCGGGGCGTGACATTTTTGTTGCTTAGTGTTAGCTTCAATTTGAACTATATGTCAATAATAATAAAAACAAGATGCAATATGGAATTCTACTTAATTTTTTTTTGTAATATGGTGTCTATAAATAGTGTCTCGATGCAATATTTTCTCTTTTATTTCTTACAATATATATGTGAGATTTGACCCGACCAAATGCTTTCAACAAGGTCCCTATGACGAGTTTTACGATTGTGCATTACTTAGTTAAGTTTACTAGGTGGATGGATTGCTCTGCATATGTTCATGTGGTAGATGTTTTTAGAGAAAAATAAGTGCATAAGCGAGCAAAGAAAGATAGCTTTATGTGTGGTAAAACAAGCTAAACAAGCATCTGACTACAAATTAACCCTATGTTGGTGATCATAATTGATAATGACTTAACTTTTCATCCAAAAACAGAAATGACATTGGTTTAGTCTTTGTCTATTGTATGCTTGCTCTAAATTTGTTCATCATGTGGAAGATGTTCTAGAGCAAACAAGTGCATGAGATAGCAAGTGAAGATAGCTTTATGTGTGGTAAAACAAATTGATCAAGCATCTGACAACAATTTAACCCTATGCTGGTGATCGTAATTGATAATGACTTGACTTATTCATCCAAACAAAAAATGATACCGGTTAAGTGTTTGTCATCATCAAACGTGGATTATGAATACCATTGTCAAAATGGCAATGAGACAAGAGACAGTTTTTCACAAATAACATTATATTTGCTTAATGAAGTTTTTGACACGACATTATGTATGCTTATATGAACTGGAACATTCCGATTGCCTTTCATGCAAAGGGACAATAATAGGATAGGATAGGGGTAGGGGTGGGGGTGGGGTGGGAGAGGGATATTCAATATGATAAGTTTCCAAATAACACAAAAGGAGTAGCAGAAATAACTAAATCCTGGGGTAAAACCTTTGCAGTCCCAAAAGCAGGATTCAGGGTAGGAACAGTTAGAGAAGCATCTGTATCTTTGTTGTTAATCTGCATATGAGTATCTTCAACTTTAGCAGTCCCAGGAACATCTCTATTGTTTTCCTGCCACAAAATCTGAATGTTCAAGGCATTGTGGATTGATGAACACCATCATTGGACAAAATTTTCACTACACCTCATAAAATATATTAGTTACCCAATAAATGATCTACTGTTAGCATCATTTTAAGTTCAAATTCCATGTTGAAATTACATTATAGAGATTGACATCAAGCTTGAGGGTTTTTTTTGTTTTCGCTAGATGTTTCTGGGTTAGTCTGGTGTAACAAACTCAATTCCAACAAAAGCACTCTTATATATATTAATCACTGAATACAAGTTACACTGTAGAATACGCACACCAAAGTAATAATACACTAATTACGGATAGCTTAACATAGAAGAAGGTAACTAGAAGGGGATGAGATACTAGACCATAGAAATGAGATGAGAGGATCAGAAAGCCAAAGCTTCACATAATAGTTTTCATAACCGTTCTTCTAACTCCTAGTCCTTTTTAACAAATGGTTATTGGGCCTGGATCCCAAATAAAAGTCTCTAATAGCCCATAGGTCTTACAGAGACAACTTGATTCACAACAATACTCCCGCCCTAAAAAAGAACCTTGTCCTCAAGGTTCGAGTGGAGTCACCGTGACATTACAATAGTAAATCTGTCCAGGCTTGAAAGTGAGTCGAGAGCTACTGCTTTAGTGTTAGAGTGAAACCAAGAGTTGCTAACCTCAAGTACTGATAAATCAACTTCAGTACCCTTTGCAGATTCTAAATTACCAAGATGAATAACACAAGCCACACCTCCTATAATTACATCAGTGGTCAGGCTTTCATGTTCCACCGGTTGCTCTTCAATGCTTCTAAGGCCACCCAAAAAAAAATTCAAAATTGTGCTTAAGTATTGTAGTAGCTAGTGTTAGTCTTACAAACACCACATTGTCCACTAACCAAGATAAAATGGCTTTTGTCCTTAGTAATCACTTCCCTGTTAGTTAATGCAACAGTAGCAAATGAAATTAATATCACCCATTCACCCGCAGTTAGCCACTTTGTGTTGACATATGCATACATATCCCTTAAAATTTCAAACTGAACAATTGTCCGATAAGTAGTGGCGTAAGCACCGCACCATCGTCGTCCTGGATCCCAAACTTGCGTCATATGGTTAGCATATATAATGAAATAAAACGTGCTACTAGATCCCAACAAAAGTAATGTCTCTGCATTCACTGTATAACCTGTTAGAGCCATATCCATGGAGGTCATTTCATCCGAAAGTAGTTCACTTATTGGAATACCACTTTCATTCTTTATAAAAAAATTATCCAGATATAAATCCTCAATACTCTCAAGCTCCAAGAAAAATTCAGCAAGATACATGTCTTCAAAGAAATTAAGACCAATTTCTTGTTTACAAGAGCCACAATCCAGAGAAGTTGTTGTAACGTACCTCTCGGACATATCTATTTAAGGATGCCCATAGAACAACTGGACTTTGCTGCCATCAAGATCTGTAACATCTTCTTTGCGAATTTCAAAAGGAGCACCTAATGCCACGATAAATACCTTGGGGTAGTTACTATTTAACATTTCATCGAACACCTTGTGCTCATCAATTTTGATTGGGTATTCTGATTGCTCATCATAGTTTTGAGGCAAGGGTGAATCGGTTACATGTGCAAGGCATGGCGAAAGTATATCTGACTGGCCGAAATCCGACGAAACGACCTCTAAATGATTTGGGTACTCAGTCACAGAGGGTACCTGTCAGAGATTGGCAAATCTCCCTCCAGCAGACTCACATACTTTCTGTTTAAATCGAATTCTCACCTTTTCAGCGAAATCCATCCAATCAATTAATTGATTATTCCTAAATAACCACTGGTACCATTCCAATGCTTCACCATCAAGGTAGAATGATGCCACGTTAAGCTTTTGATTTTCCTCAATTTTATAGAAATTGAAATAATGTTCTACTTGAACTATCCAAGCTTCTGTATTCTCGCCTCGAAACTGCCATAATTCGACGTCCATGACTGTGTTTTTGGGTTCAAAAGAGGTCGGATGCTTTTCCCCCAAAACCTCCAGCAACATTGAACGAAATTCAGCGAGATCTTTAGAGATGCAATCCTTCATTTCTTGTATTGAATTTCGAATGGAATCACCAACAAAAACCTCGAGTACTTTTTGGTCCTTCATTAGAGAGACCTCTGGATGAAAGCACCAATGTAACAAACTCAATTCCAACAAAAGCACTCTTATATATATTAATCATTGAATACAAGTTACACTGTAGAATACGCACACCAAAGTAATAACACACTAATTAGGGATAGCTTAACATAGAAGAAGGTAACTAGAAGGAGATGAGATACTAGACCATAAAAAGGAGATGAGAGGATCAGAAAGCCAAAGCTTCACATAATAGTTTTCATAACCGTTCTTCTAACTCCTAATCCTTTTTAACAAATGGTTATTGGGCCTGGATCCCAAATAAAAGTCTCTAATAGCCCATAGGCCTTACAGAGGCAACTTGATTCACAACATCTGGTTCAATTTGAAGCTTACGAATGTATTGTTTTTTTCAACCTCCCTTTCTTTCTTTCTTTAATTTATTTAAAATAAAAATAAAAAAGCAAATAAAGTAAGTAGTGAAAAATGAGTAGAGGGTGTCTAACAAGTAACAAGTGTTGAAATTAAAAAAATGTTTTTTTAAGACATAAATTAAAAAAATGTGATATCTTTGACTAGTCAAAGTTCCTAATTAGTTGTTCACGAAAATTTTTACACTATTTATGAGGTACAACTAGTACAAGTTATATGAGAGTATTATTTTACTAATTTATATTCTAATCTAGGAATTCGTGTTCTATTTTTCTGCTTTGCCTTTTATTTCTCTTTCATGCCCTTTTCTTTTCTTTTTTTCTTATTTCTATTTTTTTTCCTAAATCTATTTTGAAATTAATTTAATTATTGGTGTATATGAAAATAATTTATTTTTTTACTTATTTATTTTAACAATTTTTTAATTTTTTTTTTTATCATTTTTATTAACAAATAACTGCATAGTTTATTAATAGTCAAATTTAAACATTTAAAATATAATTAATAAGACTAATTTAGTAAAATGAATCGTCAATACAAATACAATTAAATCTATATATAAGATTTACAAAAAAATAAATAGTGAAACAATTGTTATTTAAATTACACATTAAAAATTAAGGGGTTATGGACATAGAAAACATAGTTTTGGTTATTATAATTTGGCTTTTGGCTATATAATTCAAATATACATTTTATATTGTATTTGAAATAAACGAAATTAGAGTAGAACATAGAGTCATGTTTTATTTTTGCAAAAAAAAATATTCGAAATGATATTCACGTTTGGATGTACTTAAATACAATTTTAGAAATAAAAAGTGAGTTGAAAAATTAGATTATACTAACATGTTTTTCAGATTTGAAATATACGTTTGAGTTGAAAAAGTTTTATTTCAAATTTTCATTATCAAACATCAATTTTCAAATTAAGTGAAAAATTATTATTCTTTTAAGAAATAATTCTTATGTTTGAATGAGTCATAAAAGTAGAAGTTAAAAAAAAATTAAATAGGAAGATAATTTTTTCAAAGTACCATAAATGAAAAATGAGAGAAAAATAATAATTTTAGTGGTCAATTTTCATGACATAAGTGACAATTCAAAGAATTAACTTGAAATTTTTAATACTCTTAACTTTTAATTATTTAGATAAAAATAATAATTTTTTAAAAATAAAATAATTTCATATATACAAACTAAGGGAGTACTTATATTGGTTTAAAAAATATTTAGAAAAAACATAAAATGAGAAAATGGAGGAAAGAGAAATAAAAGGCAAAGAAGAAAAATATAATGTGGGTCCCATGAGTCAGAATATAAATTAATAAAATAATCCCCTCATACAACTAGTACTAGTTGTGCCTCATCCATAATAAAAATTTTCGTTGTTCAATTTTGTATTGACACAATAATTAAGAAAATAATGATTGACATAGTGAATTTATCATTTTACCCCTATTAATTAAGAATTGGATGAATTTAAAATATCAGAATTTTCAAGAAGTTATACCTTTTTCAAAGTAATTAATTGAGGTTATAATAAATAATTTTTTTTATCTTTTCTTGATTTGTCAAAATAGAAAAGTAAAAAAAGAAAATTGGACAAGTAATTAGGGACAGAGGGAGTACTAATCATGAATTAAGAAGAGGTAAAATGTACTTTTTAAAATTTTTATGGATCGTTTGGTAGAGTGTATAAAAATAATGCTAAATAGAATGTATTAGTTATGCTTGCGTTAATTATACATAAATTATTTTTATGCATTGTTTGGTATGATGCATTAAAAATAGTATGTATTGCATAAAAAAATTTATTTACAAAGACATGCTCCACTATTATGGTGGAAAAGATGTAAAAATAAATTTTGAGGGGTAATTGGGTCTTTGATTGAGTTAATGCATGCATTAAAACCATTGCATTCCTAATACCTAGAAATTCATGGTGTTAGTAAGGCATACCTTAATACACAATAGAGTGTATAACTAATGCAAACATTGATTATACATAGATTAAAAAAATACCTAACAAGATCCTAGTAATACACAAAGTTTAATGCATGTATTATTTTTCCTAATGCACTCTACGAAACGACCCCTTGAAACTTTAATAAAATACAAAAATAATCCACTCTTTCCCCAAAGGTTCAAATTTATTTTCTCTTTCTTCTTCTTAGAAAGTCAAATTTTCTTGCCTTTCTTCATATTCTTCTTCTCCATTTTTTTCTTCTCTGTACTCACGTCCTCCTCCTCCTCTTCGTCCTTGTCGTCTTGCTCCTCTCACTATTCGGGTGGTTTCAATATTTTTCAAAAGTTAAGTTCTTTTTCTTTCTCTCATAGTTAGGGTTTCAATTCTTCTTATGAAAAGGATGGTTTAGGTTAAAGAAGACAAAAAAAAGGTATATAGATTTCACAAATTTTGTCATTGCATGCCCAAATAAATATGTCTTTGGATTGTTCTTGTTTGGTGTGCTTTTAAAAATGTTGTTGTTATTTGGTTGTTGTCGGTATACTCTTCGTAAGAAAACATGTCGTTATTGAAGTTGTTTTACTCTTTGTGAGAAAAAAATATGTTTTTGTAATTAATGGTGGATTGATGTTGATGGTTTGTTCCTCAGATATTACTGGTAAATAAATAAAGCATTTGTTTAAGTACTTACAACAACTCTTGAAATACTTACAACAACTGCTAAACTTTTTGAAACAATTGAATGAATCAGTTGCTAAAGTTTCTACAACAATTGAAGATTTTCTTGGGTTATTCATTTAGTGATGTGTTCTTAAATATGTTGGTCTTGATAATTGTTGTACTCTTTGTAATAAAATAAAAAATATGTTCTTGTGATTGATATTGGTGTTTGGTAGGTATTCTGTTATTAAGCTTGAAAAATATGCATATTTTCTTGGGTTATTCATTTAGTGATGTGTTCTTAAATATGTTGTTCTTCATTGTTGTTGTACTCTTTGTGAGAAAAAAAATATGTTCTTGTGATTGGTGTTGGTGTTTGGTTGGTATTCTGGTATTAAATTTGAAATGTATGCATATGTTGTAACAATCTCAGAACTTGTTGTGGATAAATGAAGTAGTTGTTGAAGTTGCTATAACAAGTCTGCTAAATTACTGAAATAAGTACAACAACTGCTTAAATGGTTCAACTATTAGAGGTTTTTTATAGCAATATCAGCATTTGTTGCAACAGTTGCTTCATCAACTTCAACAATTGTTTCATTTTCCTCTTTATTTAGAATGATTGATTAAATTAATAGATTATTTCTATTTTGTCTTTGGTGTGTAGATTATATGGCTCGAACTAAAGAAAAAAAATACTAGAAATGATAGTCCTTCTAGAACTTCAAAAAGAAAGAAAATTAGTACACAAAGAGAAGCTAAAGAACAACAAAATAAGGACATTAATGACACACAATTGATAAATCTTTTTGAGCATATCATTTCTGAGAGTGAGGCAACATCAAGCTTTGGGCAACTAGATAAGGCTTTGGAGCAGTTTAAAGAAGAAGAAGAAGAATCTAAAAGAAGAAATGATTCTTCCAAAGATGATTGTGATGTTGTTGATACAATTCAAATAATACTGAAAATAATGGTGAAGCTTCACAAGACAAGGATAGACAAAATGAGGTTCCATCATCATAATAAATCTGTATCGGAATCTCCACCCGCCAGTCCTTATGTCGCTAGTCATTCAGCTGTTAGTCCTTCTTCGCTAGGCCTTTCATTGTCGATCCTTTAGCCGCCTATCCTTCTATCGGTAGTCCTTTAGTTTTCAATCTTTCTATTGTCGATCCTTCAGCCGAATCTGTCAAGCTTATTGGGTGTTTATTTTATGACTTTGAGAAACATATGGATACTCATCCAGATATAATGGATGATATTCTTGTAATATTGAAAATGGGGAAACCATTTAATGATTTTAGAAAAATACTGAAGAAACAAGATTTGAAAAAATTCTTTAGGTCTACCATTTTCGAAAAAATATTTAGACCTGGATGGAAATATGAATAGTCAATTTTAAATGAAGTTGGTAGTTGCGTCCAAATGCACAAGTGTACGCGGTCGTGCAAGTAATAAAGTAGCCATTTTCAAGAGCCGAATATCGTATCCACAGAGACTTAAAATAATATGATATTTGATATTTCCAATAACTATAATTTAAAGCAAGTGTATCTAGAAAGGTTGATATTTGATTCTATATTATCGATTATTCAAAGTCTGTAAACTAACTAATATGATTCAATTTTGAGTTGGAGTTAAAATAACGACTTAGGAAATTTCTGGGCTACAACCTACTTTAAATTCATGCATGCAATCCCTTTAATGGACTTCAATTGGTTATCAAATTAATGATTTATAGGGTTGCCGCCGATCCCTCTGTCGCTAGTCCTTCAGTTTCCAATCTTTCTATTGTCGATCCTTCAGCCAAATCTGTCAAGCTTATTCGGTATTTATTTTATGACTTTGAGAAACATATGGATACTCATCCAGATATAATGGATGATATTCTTGTAATATTGGAAATGGGGAAACCATTTAATGATTTTAGAAAAATACTGAAGAGACAAGATTTGAAAAAATTCTTTAGGTCTACCATTTTTGAAAAAAATATTTAGACCTGGATGGAAGTATGAATAGTCGATTTTAAATGAAGTTGGTAGTGGCGTCCAAATGCACACGCAAGTGTACGCGGTCGTGCAAATAATAAAATAGCCATTTTCAAGAGCCGAATATCGTATCCACAGAGACTTAAAATAATATGATATTTGATATTTTCAATAACTGTAATTTAAAGCAAGTGTATCCAAAAAGGTTGATATTTGATTCTATATTATCGATTATTCAAAGTCTCTAAACTAACTAATATGATTCAATTTTGAGTTGGAGTTAAAATAACGACTTAGTAAATTTCTGGGCTACAACCTACTTTAAATTCATGCATGCAATCCCTTTAATGGACTTCAATTGGTTATCAAATTACTGATTTATAAGGTTAGATGTATGATCATGGTCTCCTGACCTATAACCGCCTATTGTAATTGTCAATTACAACTACATCGTTGAGTGTGGATAGACTGAACCAATTACCGAGCATTGTGTTTTCACCTGTTTATCAACCAAGCAATGTGTCAAGGTATATCGCTATCCTAGATACAAATCAACCCTCATTCTAGAGAATATCATGCTTCTTTTGTCTCGCGTTCTATCCTCTTATTCCTCTCTCGAGTTCAATTCAGACAATAATTTTTTTCAATGGTGGCTAGTCACAAAATACTAAATCAAGGACAAAAGATCAATTTATGTAATAACCAATTTCAACCCATCAAATTCAATAATATACAATCATCTTGTAGCCACAACCCTAGAATAAGGAGATTTAACTACTCACAATATGATTCTCAATCTTCAAGTATGCAATAATCATAAGAGAAATCGATAAAAGTAAAGAGTAGGAATGAACCCTAAAATTAAAGAAAATCAGTCTCCAAGTCGTCGTTCTCCAAAATCTAGAAAAAGATTGGTTAAAATAATAAAATCCAAGTCTATTTATAGTTTGAGAATAGTCGGTAGAAAATTAGGCCCCTGTCACAACCCAAAAATGGACGTGATGGCACTTGTCTTATCCCACCAAGACAAGTCAGCCTAAAACCCAAATATCACAAAATACGGAAGTAAGACAAATTGAAACCTCAAATATCATAAGTCGGATAACTAAGTCAACTTAATAAAACCCCCAAAATCTGGTTGTCACTTGTACAAGCCTCTAAAGTATTATAATTGATTCAAAAGAAAAACACAAGTCTCAAATGACATTGTTTCTAGAATAGAACAAGATCATAAATAGGAGTAAGAAGGTCTGCTGAAATGACAAGCAACTGCCATACAAACCTCCACAAGAAGCCTCAGACAAGGAAAAGAGAAAGTGTCACTAAGGTCCGGGCTAGTAACCTACAAAAATGTAGAAGCAAGGGTGAGTACCAAACCACACGGTACTCAGCAAGTAAACTTCTAAACACAAGCTAAGGGAATAGAATACATGTACTCCTTACCCCCCCAACCGAACCTCCACAACTACAACCTGCATAAAATCAACCCAACCTAACAGTTCACAATTTACATAGCACACAGCTCAACAACAACACTCTAACAATTACATGTCCTCAACAACAAACTCAATACTCATGAATCACAACTTCCACAGAAAGGCACTCACAAGATCAGCAACACACAAGATCAAGTTCATCAATGATAAAAATGTCCAATGCAATGTCAAGTATAGTGATGCATGTCTGACCTAACGATACACACCCGCTGTCTCTTAGTTCGGGACCCATGGGGGACATATATGTCCATCATAACCACTTCGGCCATTTACCTTACTCTCAAATCATCACTAGTATCAAAGTCTTCCTAGCAAATCCATTGTCACCTCTAATATTTTCAAACTATGGCTCCCTCTCTTTTCCATGTAAGCATTTCATGATAGATATGGGTCGCACCCAAGGCTGATAGCACTAATTTCAAATCTGATAGTAATTTTCATCAAGATAAAGCTATTAAATCTCATCCCAAGTCAACTCCACACAAAATTTAACATACCATATTTCAACTACCATTTCCAACAGTAGCATAACTCATGCTAAAACTCAGAGAAACTTTTGGTCCCTCTAATAGTTTGGTATATTGTAAGCTCGTAATCTCCATTCAACATCAAATGCTATATAACACATCATAACAGTCTATGTAATCTCATCAATAAAGTAGTTTCAATCCCCTCAAAGTCATCAATAACCATGTATAACTCTAGGTCCATTATGTAGTGCATTCAGAAGTCACCTACCATAATTTGAACAATCTAGCCGCACACAACAACACAAAATCTTCCACACATCATTGTTTGTCACCCAAACAGAAACTCATTTTTTAGAAAAGTCGATGATAAATTCCTAGTAAGTCTATACCGAACTAGTTCACATCTCACAGTCATATCTAAACTCATAAGCAGAAATCAATAAATCCTTCAACTACAAACCAAGGATCTATACGAGAGGTCTTATTCTTTCACCTTTCTTGAATTCTTCTCATGTCAAAACTTTCAAATACCTTGAACTCTTCAATACACCAGACTCTTATTTTTTTTTACTGACTAACTTAACAAACTTATCCATTGACCAACAACCCATGAAATTTTATCTTATACTCTAAATCATCACTTTTAAGTAAAACCCTTCCTTAGGTCCTTTAAAAATCAAAATAACACACTTTATGACTCAAACCATGTACAAGTCCTTCAAAATGGTCAATACCCGATGCAATCGATCATTTCTTAATTTACCAATTCATACCCTAACAAAACATACTACCACGAACGTAGACTCGCAATGAAAAACTTGAATTCTGGTTTCAACTATATAGCCCAATCCCATTATCTATCAACATTAGCTCACACATTGAAGAATTTTATGAATTCATGTATCGTAACTTATCATTGATTGCCTCTCCATCAACCTTATCATATCCTTCGCTAAAAATTCAACCATACTCATTATCAAACTCAAAATCACAAAAGAACTTATCATCACACTCGATCTGAACGTCTCTACACTCCTTTCTCAAGTCTTATCAAATAATTTTTAACTAATCTGATGAACATGTGACACTATTACCATAACTAGAGCAAACGGATGAAATCACGCGTCTCTAAACCCAATTCTCAATCCCTTTGAAGATACCTTTTTAGCCATTGCAATCAAAGTAAATATCCTTTCTCTCTCCTCTTTCTGAAAGCTAAACTACATCCCACTATTTTTTTTTCATTAGGACTTTAGCTCCTTTCAATTCTATTCGAGCGACATCCCAATTCCTCATAAAACTTACCATACATCCACACTACTCACAAAATAGTAGTAAACCACAACCTTAGATATTCGCAATTCGTTACTACAATATAAAAGTTTGTTTAACCAATAATCCTTATCATATAGTTGCATCTCAATCACAATCCATCACGAACTCTTATTACCATTATGCTTGGTAGTCATTACCATTATCCTTGGTAGTCATTACCATCATCACAAAGTATACCTTATTATCAATAATACACCTTAAACCAACTTATATCAATCAAATTCAATGGACTAACCCAATTTCATATGCACTTTATTACTAAAATCCTCTGTTACCTTCACACAAGTTTACTCATTAAGACTTCCTTTAGCCATAAGTTTGTCATTTCGATATTGATCCACTCCTTTAGAGCTTATGATGAAATCACTAGTCCTCATTTAGAAACCTCGGGATACACTCCACAAATTAACGCATTAATACCATACCAACAATCCACCACTAAAATCTCCCTTATAACAATGTTTTAACTCAAGCGTCCGTAGTAACAAACTAGTTGGTTTCTCAAATATGAATGCTTCATTGAATCTAATTATACGAGTATGTGGTACAACTGATAACTCCTTAAGTAGTTAGTAATCGCACTTGAAAATCGATATATCCATTTTCATTAACCACTAGTACCATATCGTGAGAGTCCGTTAGATCCACCACTAGAACACATCACGCCCCTCAAGAAGATTGTACTCAAATAACCCACATATTTCTATCCATTAAGTAACTATAATGCACCACCAAATCCGTTCAATCTCTCATCCCAAGCCATATGCATTCCTTCGCAGATCAAGTCGATAGAAAAAGTAATACACTTTATAAATCTCACCAAGTAAGCATCGGTACCGTTATAGTAGTCGTACTATGACCCTCTTTGTTACACACTCAATCTGTAAAACCCAGTAGAGATTCTGACCATAATTGGCATAACATCCTTCTCATCATTCACTAAGAAACCCATACATGTTATGACAACTTTACCAACTATAGTTTCCAAAGTTACAGTGTTCCTTATTTAGCCATCCCTTTAATTATTCCACTTCCAATTATCAAACCACTTCAAATATTTTCTATACTACACACGTACTATTCCCTCTATTGGGTAACTAACCTGAAAAATATAACACGTTCATGAAGTTCCAAAAACAATTATTCAACCTCATCATTCGAATATCCTCAAAATGCATCATCGAGTCATCACCTTACCCAATCCTTTGAAATTGATGAACATTCTTAATCTGACCACACATCATTTCCATAAGTTTATCCCTTCCACTTTAGTACTAGGTCTAACATCCTAGACATACACGACACACCAACTGCTCACATGAGGAACTACGCACGAGTCATCACTATATGTGAGAAAGAATGGAATGAAGAGATAAGAATCAAAACGGATAAATGATGCACGATAGAGATTCAAAAACTGAAGATTTTTCCTAAAAGTCACTATAGCCTCTCGAAGATAAGTACAGACTTTTCCGTACCGATCCTCAAGACTCTACTTAGACTCGGCTTGTATACACGTGAGACCTATGAACCTGAGACTCTGACACCATTTTTTCACAACCCAAAAATGGACGTGATGGCACACGTCTTATCCCACCAAGACAAGTCAACCTAAAACTCAAATATCACATAATACGGAAGTAAGACAAATTGAAACCTCAAAAAATCATAAGCGCAGATAACTAAGTCAACTTAATAAAAGCCCCAAAATCTGGTTGTCACGTGTACAAGCCTCTAAAGTATTACAATTGATTCAAAAGAAAAACTCAAGTCTCAAATGATATTTTTTCTAGAATAGAACAAGATCATAAATAAGAGTAAGAACGTCCGCTGAAATGACAAGCATCTACCTCACACACCTCCACAAAAAGCTTCAGACAAGGAGAAGAGAAAGTGTCACTAAGGTCCAGGCTAGTAACCTACAAAAATGTAGAAGCAAGGGGTGAGTACGAAACCACACGGTACTCAACAAGTAAACTTCTAAACACAAGCTAAGGGAATAGAATACGGGTACTCCTTACCACCCCAACCGAAACTCCTCAACTACAACCTGCATAAAATCAGCCCAACCTAACAGTTCACAATTTACATAGCACGCAGCTCAACAACAATACTCTAACAATTACATGTCCTCAACAACAAACTCAATACTCTTCAATCACAACTTCCACAGAAAGGCACTCACACGATCATCAACACACAAGATCAAGTTCATCAATGATAAAAACGTGCAATGCAATGAAATGCAATGTCAAGTATAATGATGCATGTCTGACCTAACGATACACACCCGCTGTCTCTCAGTCCAGGACCCATGGGGGATATATTTGTCCATGCATCCGTCGTGGCGTACGACACGTCCCTCGATAATAGTATCCATCGCGGCGCGCGATACGTCCCTCGATATATAGTATCCGTATAGGTGCGCGGCACGTCCCTCGAAATGGTACATCCTATTTAATTTCTCATTCTTCCTCAATTCACATAACACTTATCACAACCATATCTCAGAACCAATGCAAATGACGTGTTCACATAAATAATGAAGAGATGACCATTTTCATAACAATGCACAATTCACAATAACACAATCGTGATACAACATTAACAATTAATCAATAAGCCTTTCAAACTAGTCTCAACGCATCACACACCAATAATTAAGCACATTGCCTTTTTATTACCCTTTTTCCATTATTAGAATTATTCAACATGGACAAGTCAACCCATCACCAAGTCCCGTTACTCCCCAACACATACCACAAGAAAATACACGATTCTATACACTTAACAAGGGTATATAAATCCACTTACCTCAATCAATCAAGAATTCACTCCGGGACTTGAGCCTTCCCCATTCGTTTAACTTCCAACTCAAAGCAATCTATTCACATTAATAATCATAATAAGATTTCGAAACTAACAACACTCACTTTACTATATTTCTAGCATAAACCTATAAAACTCATTAAAATCTATAATCAAGTTCCTAATCTTGATGTCAATTAACATGTCAACTCTCATATTTCTAAATTCCAAGTCTAGAGTTATGTTCCAATATCTCCAATATCATAAATCTCATAATATTCACATAATATAATACATCTAATATTTAATTACCTATCTCAATATATTAAAAACTTAAATTATAATGTGATAAGCTTAAGAAAATTTTCAACAAAAATTTGGATTAGGCCGTTAGGATCCTTGGACCAGGAAATCAGTTTGCAAATTGGCCTATTTTAAACAAAAACAAACAACATGATCAATTATCATAATGATTCACGAAGCATTTGCATCATTAATTCGTAGTTTTTATTTGTCACCTTTATCTTATTTGTACAAATAATTTTGCCTTATTCTTGGCCAAACAACATCAACAAACACCAATGGCATTCACCCATTCCCCCTTTAATAACATTATTATATTAATGTAAGTATCATATCCTAATTTCATATAAAGGAAAAGAGTTGGAGCTTCACTTAGCTCTGACCTTAAGAAGTGTACGCCTCCCCTTTGCCAGTCGTCCAACGCCGCCTCGCCTATTCTCTTCTCGGTGACTTTTAGCCGCAATCGGCTTGTGCTACAAATCACAAAAAATATTTTTTTAAGCTTATTTTAATAAATGGGTCAAGTGGTATAGGGTTGTAAATAAATTATGGGCTTAGCCCATTAGCCACCAACTAAAATTAATTATTTAAAATCATCCATCAATTAAATAATCATAGCTATCGAATAGATCAAAATTTTCAAATCAACTTCACCGACTAATCAAAAATTACTCGGGGCAACTATCAAGAGGGGTAAAACGCTAATTTTATGAAAATTCCAAAAATGACCTTTCGGATCATTACAAGGTCCGCGATGCGCAGGTGCTTGCGAATTAAGATTTTCTTGAACTTTTCCTCTCTGCGACGCGGAAAGGATAGATACACAGTCCTCTGTCTTGTATCATCGATGTAAGAATTAATAATTATGTGGAGAGGATACATAGAATATGTTTTTTTCTCACTTTGAACTTCTTTTTATCCTTTGACACGTTATCGTTTGTGCTCGCGTTTGATCCAATCTTCACTTCACATACGTCTGCTTTTGTGCCTTTTTTCTGTTGTTTCCCAACCTACAATTAGTAATCACATTGGTTACTCATAATGCAATAACATGACTCAAACACGTATCAATAACACGAGAGTTTGTCCTCAAGTTTGGGTAAGTGTTATTTGGCTCCTAGGCGTATGAATATGCTCAAGATCACCACCTCACACTTAGAGCTTTGTTAGTCCTCGAACAATTCATATGTCTGCATCCTAGACCTAGACTCACCACAAATAGCATTTGCGCTTCAACTACTTACTTTCAGGAATCTTTTTATCAAGTCATAATAAGCATGTTTGCATTCACATTTGGCCTTGGCCTTTATATAGACACCACATGACTTCTAGTATTGACTTAATAACTTTTAGCAACTTAAAAATTAATGATTCATGCATGCCATCAGATGTCACCCTTCATCAAACAAGTTCCCTCACAAGAAAAAATAGTCCAAATACTCAACTTAAAAATTTAGTATGAAGTGTGGACTTTGTATCAAAGAGCAACTCTAACACTCACAAAGAACAATTCACATGTATGCACCCAGAACAATAGGCATGCCCATTATGTATATCTTCACTAATTAAGCATGCTTTTAAAAGAATCAAATAGGATTTTCACGGGTTGTAATATAGGCTAGGGGACGGGTAGGAAAAGTATATAATAGATATTTATACTTCCCTAAGCACTGTGCACGTTTTCAACTTCATCACCTCTTTATTTTCAACCCTCTCCTTAACACTCATGTCACAAGTAACTCACATCATTTAAAGAATGCCCCAAACATCATTATTATGTTTGCTTTGTTTTTGTCTCTCTCTCTTATTTATTTTTTATGCATATATGTGGATCATTCTTTCAATGAGGGCTTTTTCATCACCTTGCAACAATCATTGGTCACCTTTTTGTCACTACACCATCTATTCACTTTTAATTCTACCAATTCCAATCAGTCTATGCTATAGTGCATAGAAAAGCAAGGTGCAAATAACTAGGAATTCAACAAAAGAGTCAAGGTGAAAATAAGGCTACTAACCAAAGGCTACAAGCTCAAAGGGGCTACTAGTGATAGTATATTTGATAAGGCTGAAACTTCTAAACATATCGAAGATGACAAATTGTCATCTCCTAAACAAAACAATACTTTTGATTTCGCTTCAACAACATGCAGGGCAAGTTCTAGACTAAGATGCAAAATATGGAATACACAATGTCTCACCACACATGGCACAAGTTTTATTCAGGTAAGCTTTCTCATAAAGCACAACAATCAGCTAATGCAAAAGTTCAAATTAAGGGACGCTTTCTGGAATTTGATGTTTGCTGGGAGGGACACCACAAGTGCATCTCTCACTTGGTTTTTCTCCCTCTTGGCTAAATATTCCTTAGTCGAGAAAAAAATTAGAGAAGAGATTCAATAACAATTGCACGTAAAAGAAGGTGAAAACCTCAAGTTTTTTACCAAAGAAGAATCAAGAAAATTGATTTATCTACATGGTGCTTTGTGTGAAACTCTTAGGTTCTTTGGAGCACAAAGTTCCATTTGATCATGACATCCTTCCAAGCGGTCACCGTGTTAGTCCAAAAACAAGAATGATTCTACCATTCTACACAATGGGGAGAATGGAGACTCTGTAGGGAAAGATTGTCTAGAGTTCAAGCCAGAGATGGATTTCTGAATGTGGAAGGATCAAACATGAGCCATCTTTCAAATTTTCAGCATTTAACGCAAGTCCAACAACATGTGTAGGGAAAGAAATGACATTTATTCAAATGATAATTATGGCAGATACCATCATACACAATTACAATATCCAAGTTGTGGAACCAGAAAATGTTTATCCTACTATTTCAATTATCATGCAAGTGAAAAATGGTCTAATGGTTAAGGTTGTCAAAAAGGTATAACATATGTATTTATTTATATACATTTATTATATCTATATCTATACTACCTTGAAAGCATGAACTCCCTAACTTGAATGTTAAATTACTATAATACCCTGAATTAAAACACCCAACTTATTTATTCTATATTTTACAATGTGTTGTATTTATTTATTTATTTGTTCTATATTACATTAAAAGCTGACACCCTTTTACAGTGATGGGTAGTAAATATATCGAAGGGTTGTAAACTTTTCGATGAGTTATGACATTTCCAAAACAAGGAATATTGTGAGAGGTTCTCACATTTTTAAACTTCAAATTTTGTAAGTTTTATATTTTTCTTAAAACAAGGAATATTGCGAGAGTTATTCAATTATGCAATTACAATTTTTTGTGTGGGTAAACTAGATAGATCAACAAAAAATGATGCAACAAGGAGAATAGAAATACTCAACTTCAAACGAGAAAACTATGTAAATAATTAATATGTACTCATTTTCATAGCCATAAATATACTTTTGCAGCAACTTTTACTTGACAAGAACTTCAATGATTTTCTTTTGTACAAACTACAACTTGGTGTTCAAGCTGTGCAAAGTCTCAATCTGTTGAAGAAAAAATATTTGATCAAAAACTTGTTTGAAGAGTCCAAACTAGATTTAATAGGTACTCCCTCGTTTCCAATTTTTTGGTTTTACTTTTATTTTTATTCAGTTTAATATAGAATGTTCTTTTTTCTTGGGGGTTGGGGAACATCTTTAAGACTAAAAAGTTAAAAGACATTTTTATATATTCTACTTATCCTTAAATTAAAAGTCTTCTTTATATTTTAAAATTTCTTATCAAATTAAATTACATAAATCTATATCTATATTTTTTTTAATCTATACTACCTTAAAAGAATGAACTACCTAGCTTAAATGATAAATTTTGATAAAACCCCCAACTTGAA
The DNA here is from genome assembly GCA_029582445.1 of Solanum paucissectum. NCBI lineage: Eukaryota > Viridiplantae > Streptophyta > Magnoliopsida > Solanales > Solanaceae > Solanum > Solanum paucissectum. The sequence continues at coordinate 21,674 of JAJONZ010007145.1, read as the reverse complement.
ACACAAAATTTAGTATATCGTCTATATTTTATCTTACATTATATTTATTTATTTATATTATATTATGTTACATTAAAAACAGTCACCTTTTAACATTGAAGGGTTGTGACACTTCCAAAGGCTGATAACTTTTCCGATGAGTCGTGACCTTTTTCGAAAGGTTGTGACATTTTACAGGGTTACGATTTTTTCAAAGGGTTGTGAGTTTTCCAAAGAGTTATCATTTTCCGATGAGTTTGTGACCTATTTGAAGGGTTGTAACTTTTTCTTTTGATAAGACACAATAAGTGTTCTTTCATACACTACCCTTTGTTGGCAATAAACAGAGGGGTTTCCTTAAATTTTATAGTTTTTCATTGTTCTTCTTCTTCTTAAAACACCCAATTTAGTATATCTTCTATATTTTTATATTATATTTATTTATATTATAATATATTATATTAAAAGAAGACATTAATTCACATTGAATGGCTACGACTTTTCCAAAGAGTTGTTACTTTTTCGATGAGTTGTGATCTTTTCGAAGTGTTGTGACTTTTATGATAAGAAACAATATGCACATGCTCATACTACCATTTGTTAAATATAAATGGAGGGGTTTCCTCACATTTTTAAACTACGAATAATGTTTTCTATTCTACTCTTCTTAAAAACTCAAGTTTGATTTACAGACGTTGATAATCTTAAAGTTCAATGAAATTAGAACACTCCCTAAATTTAATGTTAAATTAATATATTACTCCAACTAAAAACATTGAATTTCGTATATCTTCTATATTTTATATCAATATTTATTTATATTATATTATATTAAAAAGTAAGAACTCCAACAATACAATAATACCTAAGTAAAGAACTATGGGAGAGGGAGGAGAAAAGTATATTTAAGAGGTGTAACTAAGAGATTTCAAGAGTGACTAACTTTCAGTAGTAATCATAAGAAAGTGTAAATTTACTATTCATAGAAACTTATACTTTATCATTCATTTTATAATTGTTTACTTAATTTTATAATTTTATAATATTCTCCTTATTTTTAAAAATAGTGTAGTACATGATTTGATATTCACGTACAACACACGTGCATCAAAACTAGTATGTCTTATGTATGTAAATCTTTAGCTCTTTTAAGAAAAAATCCAAATAAAATTGTCCAGTTTCTAATTCAAATGTTTGATTACATGTTTCAGAACATAATACAAGACCCTTTATTTCTTACTTTTTTAGTCAATTTGGTTCAAATTTTTTGTCTTGATTTTAGTCATCTAGTTTTGGTAGAGACGAGCCACCAAATTGCTAAATTTGTGATTGAATTTCTTTGACACAGATAAAGCAAATATTTATGAGTCCTCCTATTTTTATTCTTTTAAGTTCTCTGATGACGTATTTAGTTCAAAGCACTCTTTATTTGCTTTGAAATTAGCGGAATCCGAAAATATTAAAAATAGTTTGTCCAACATAGTTATTATTTCAAAAACTTATGATATATTAATTATTTATTTCCACCTTTACCCTTATTAAATAAATGTGAAGAGAGACTAATATGATGAAAAAAATTAGTATTAAATTAAGATCAAAGAGTACATAAAGATAATTTAGTCATATTAGTTTTAAATTAATATTTTCTTTAAAAATGTGCATAAAAACATTACAAGTAAAATAAATCGGAGAAACCATCTTATTAAAAATGAAGGTAGTGCTAATAAAATGAATAAGAAGTTAAAATATTCCTAAATCCTTCCAATTAAAAATAGATTGGATAATCAATTTCTTAAAGGCTGGTCGAATATATATGGATCAATCCATATATATTATGAGCTTTCATACAATTAAATGAGATCTATGTAACACCTCACTATAGCAGGTACAAAATATTAAGACAAATGTTGTCAGTCTGCTACCATAGAAAAATATGACTATATACAGCTAAAGGGTAGCATGGACGGAGTAAGAAGTCCATATACATGTTCAATTGAATTCAATTGCTTATATTCAAATATTGTATTTGTACAAAAAAGTTCATCAAACATATATTTGAAATTTAATTATTAACACTTAAAATTTTCTCCCTAATATTCTAATTCTGACTCTGCATCTAAATATTAAGGTGAGGACATGCCATTTAATAAATTAGATGGAAGTTGGACAAATGGCTATAACTTATTCAAGTGCCTGCACTATCCATCCTAATCCAACTTTAATTGGTATTTAATTAAATATAGATGGATATAATATTTTATTTATTTTTGTTTAGTTCATTTTTAATCTGATGATAATTAATTGAACTCGTCCATTGTCATCATTCAAACGTAACCAATTATTGGGCTTTCATATTATTATTGGTCCTCTATCTAGTGGTCCATATGATTTATACAATTCATGAAACAGAAAGGGTCATATTTGTCCTTGTATTTTCAAAAAAGGATTATATTTTTCATTCGTTATACTTTTTTGATATATTTGTCCTTGTCATCCAACTTAAGGTACATATTTGGCTTCGGACCGTTAAGTCTCTTCTCTCCATTTTTATCATCCTATATGGCGTCTACATGTCACCTACGTGGCATGCCTACATAGATATTTATATTTATTCCACTTTAAAAAAATTAATTTAATTATTATATCCAATTCAATATTATACTCATCCATTAAACCCAACTCTCATTGTCACCTTCAAACAATGTAGCTAATTGTCTTATATCTTTTTATGTGATTGGTCGTATATTGTTGTTATTGAAAATGGTGAAGCAGGAGATAAAAGGAATTTTCGACTTTGGAGTGTCACGACCCAAAGTATACCCTAGGTGTAACATGGTGTATAGGACCCCAAAAGGTCCTACACAAGCCACTTAGCACACAAGTTAATAGAGTTTAAGAGTTTAAAAGACAGTTGATACCATCACGAGTTTGTCAAAATCGAAGCGGAAGTCTACATAGTCTCAAAGCCATCTAGTACATCAAGAGTGATTGGGACGTAACCCATGCATCACATACAATACTGAAAATTAATGACAATAAGCAATAAAGGGATCAGTCCTCGAAACATGAGGACTCACTAATATTCAATCTACTAAAGCGATCCCTAGCCACGGAGATGCGAAACGGGAGCGTCAGACCCTACATTTGAAAAGAATGTAGGCAAGAGTATGCATTAATACAAAGAATGTACCAAGTATGATAGCAATGCATAAGAGTATGAAATCATGCTAAAAGGGCTTTACATGGCATGCAACAACCAAACTAAATCATATGATAAAAAAGGGTTAGAAAACATAAATCATAAACATGGTCAATGCAAGCTAAACATCTTTTAAGACACCTTTTTGAGATACTTCTACGAGTAACCTTAGTTCATTATTGTGGGATATTTACCATTAATCGACATAGAGACCATGTGATCTATAACATGGAAGCCGATGTCTATCCCACACCGAAAAGGGGTGTCCTACTTGCCAAGGTAAGGACCATGAACTTCTAGCTTACATGGATCCACTAGCTAATGTCTATCTAAGACAAACCTATGGTGACACATAGTTATGGGACAAGGGTAATCACCTCTTGTCCACTCGGTGCTAAACATAAATCCCACGGAATAGTCAGTAGTCTTAACGTATCTTAACGTTCATGAGACATGGGTATTCGCCGCTTGTCTAGACATGGGTAATCGCCGCTTGCCTCATCATTAGAATAGCTCCTTAACTTGGATTCATTTTAGGTGAGAAGACCTTTCAACCTTATGAATCCTTTATGTGAGAAAACCCTTTCACAATCATGCTTTCATGTGTATATGAAAAATCATTTCACAATAACAACAACAACATTGATACTTCACTCTCAAAGCATCCTTAAAACATTTTCATCAATTTCATAAAGAAAATGCATATCTTCATGATTTTATCTTTCATGATTCAAAATCTTCATCATATGATCAATTTTAGAAATCATAGATTTCACACGGGTTCATGGGAATTCAACTTAGAAACATGAAATTACTTCAATTTAGGCTTAAAAAGACATAAACAATCAATTAGATCATAATTAAAAAAAAACATGAGATTGAGTAAAAATCCTAACTTCCATTGGAGATTCTACTTTGCAAAATTGGAGAATTTAGGGACCCTATGGAGGAAAGGACTCCATAGGTTAAGACTATCCTACCTTGTCGCCAAAATCTTACAATCAATGGAGAATGTGGAGGCTTGACCTTGAAACCCTAGTCTTCTTCTTCAAGCTTTTAGAGAGAGAAATATTAAGGGAAGAACTTCATGAACTTTGAGAATTTAGAAGAATGAGTTTAATTGGGGAAATTTGGGGGTAAAAACGTTTATATAGGGTCTATAGTAGAAGGTAAAACGACATAGTATTTGGTTAGAATAATTAGGAAAAGACCCAAAAACCCCTTTAAAATAACTGTCGAACCCTCACTAACGGTATGACCTACGGTCTGTAGGTCCCACTACGAACCGTCCTGGTCGACCTTTGGTGGGTTTAGAGACCACCATCTTTGGACCCCATGTACGTTCTTTGGGGCCACCTACGGACCATATGCCAAAGCCATGGGTCCTAACTTTGATCCTAAAATTTCTCTAAGTCTGGGACTCACCTACGAGAAATACCTATGACTCGTGCATTGAATGACGGACCATCTTGTTGAGCCTTAAAAAATTTCTAGGACTAAACATTTTTAGAAAACTTTGGACTTGCCAACCACGGTCCCACCTACGGTCCGTATATCAGTCCACAGACCGTCTGTGGTTCCGTTGATTCTGGCACCAGTTCTAGAAAAAACTGAAATTTTCTATCTTATCAAATCTGAGGTATCACATTATCTCTGTAACACCTCAAAAATCAGACCTAGAAAAGTGCAGCAGAGATCACCTAAACCAGTGAACCATGACAGGGTTCACGGACTGTGATAGGTTCCACGGTCTGTTTACCTGCCCATGGACTTCAGCACCCTCCAACAGAGGTGGACCACGGGACCCTTCACGGGCCGTGGACCACCTCACGGGCCGTACTGGTCCCCATAGTGGAGAGTCAGAATCCCCCAGGCCCTGACATCAGACCATGGAGCCCTCCACGGGCCGTGGTCTTGATGATGGGCCGTGGAAGGGTCCGTAGACCTGAGCCAGCAGACCACCAACCCAAGTGATGAACCACGTCGACCGACATGGTCCGTGGTCCTTCACACAGGCAGTGGTAGGGCTCATGGTCAAAGTCCCTAGAACCAGCAGCTACTGGACAAAGGACCATGACCAGCTCCACGGTCCGTGGTTCCTTTGACGGCCCGTCAGAAGGGCTGTGGTCAGCTGCGTCAGATTTTTAAGTAAGGTCGTTTTGGTTTTTTACCCTATGCATTGGACACCAAAACTACGTCGTTAAACCCCTAAACTACATGGGTTTGGTCAGTTTTTGCCTAGAAAAAAAATTAGAACCTAACCTAATCAATCATTCACCAAAATCAAGCGAAAGTTAGAGAAAAATAGAGAGAAAAGTCGAGTGGCCCTTTAGGAAAATGCAACAAGGTTTTCATCAGTTCCAGCCCCGAAATTGAAAGATTTCTCCGTGAATTTCATCACCAGGTATGTGGGATTTCACTAGTGGGTTCCGTTCTCCCATTAGGTCCCTAGATTTTAGTCAGAATCTTGATTTCCTTGATATTATCTAGACCTAGGGTTTCTTAAATGTTAGAAATTATTGGGTTTTAGATGTTAGAACGATCCAAATCAGATTATCATGTTGTTGCTTAAGTTCTTGCATGAAATTCAGAATCCTAGTTGTGTAGATTCGTTTAGTTCATGAATTACACATGCTAGGTCGATTTATTCAGTTATACATGCTCCAATTACAAATGTTTCATTATCTGTACATTAATGTTGCATTTTCAGTTAGCATGTCAGTATTTTGAGCTATTCAGTATTACAGAAATTCATCCATAATGTGTTATTTACATAATCAGTTGGGAGTAGACTTAATACCGAGTTGGACTAGGGTCAGTCACCCTCATAGTCCTAGAATCCGTGGGCATTACATCTTAGTGATCACGCCATTCATGCCTCTATACCTCTGGTAGGGTATATTGGGTCCTCTCGATGGGGCGCATACATCGGGCTCCACGTTTAGCTCACGTGGTTTTGTGTCGGTTATTAGTAGCTCTCACAGTCAGATTCTAGTGTAGTGACCAGGTTATCAGATACAATTCAGTCTTCCGTTTCAACATGCTATAAACTTGGTCATTGCATTTAGTTAGTTCGTGTTCAGTATTTCCAGTATAGTATCATGCTTATCTTACATCATTGCTCAGTTATATGCTTTGTTCTGTTATGTATATTGTTCAACTTTATTCTATCCTGCATGTTCAACACCTTTCAAGTACTGACGCATACTCTGTGCTACATCTTCTCGTGATGTAGGTTCAGGCCCTCAACACTCATATAATGCATAGGTCGGTTCCCGATCTCCTGTTCAGTAGCATCAATGGTGAGTCCTCATTCTTCGAGGATGAGTGACATGTTATCTTTTTTAGTTTTAGTCTTTGGTTTTAGTTTTTGCTAGATTTAGCTGGGGCATGTTCCATCATCTCTAGTCAATTAGAGGCTTTATTTCAGACATAGTTAGATTCAATTTTAGTTTTGAGTTTGATCCTCCAGTTGTTATTAAACTCTCAGATTTTATATTGAGACTTAGAATGGGTATTCCCCATCACTTTTAGTTTATCTCATGTCTTATGCTTCCGCTCAATATTTCTTATTCCAGTTTATAGTAGTATGCTTATGATATGCTAGCTTAGGGTTAACTTGGGGTCACTTGTGATCTTAGGTCCCTTGTCTATGTTCTAGGGGTAGCTTCAGGGCGTGACAAACTTGGTATCAGAGAATTAGGTTTAAGTGTCCTAGGATGTCTAGAAAGCCACACTAAGTAGAGTCCTTTTCATGGGTATGAAGTGCACCACATCTAATGAGAGGGAGTCTAGGAGGTGTTTTTGGAAAACTTCACTTTCTTGCTACTCTTATCGCGCATGAGGTATGATCCAACTTCTCATTTCTAATCTATCGTTATACGTTTCAAATCATGCCTCCTCATAGAGCTTACCAAAGGAATGCGAATGCCTGTAACGCTAACACAACTCCTCTAGTCCCAGATCAGGAAGTTTCGAATTCAGAGTTTCAGAATGCTATCCAACTGTTGGCTTAGAGTGTGACTAACCATAACAATCAGCAGGTTCCAGCTCCTGCAAATGCTAATCATGGGTCAACTACAGCTAGGGTCCATGATTTTGTTAGAATGAATCCTCCTGAGTTTTTAGGGTCGAAAGTTGGAGAAGAACCCCAAAACTTCATAGATGAGGTCAAGAAGATCTTTGGAGTGATGAAAGTGACTGGTAATGATAGGGTTGAGTTGGCATCTTACGAGCTTAAGGATGTGGCTCACATTTGGTTTACTCAGTGGAAGGAAAACAGGGGTACGGATGTGGCTCCTATCACTTGGGAGTGTTTAAGTGAGAATCTTCTGGACAGGTTCTTCCCACGAGAGTTGAGGGAGGCGAAAGCTCAGGAGTTCATGAACTTGAGCCAAGGTAGCATGTCAGTCCAAGAGTATGGACTCAAGTTCGCCCAACTCTCTAGGTATGCTCTTCACATGGTTGCCGATTCCAGGGCTCAAATGAATAAGTTTTTATATGGGGTATCCAACTTAGTGAAAACCGAGTGTAGAAATGCTATGTTGCTAGAAAATATGAACATCTCTAGGCTCATGACTCATACTCAGCAGGTTGATGGAGATAAGCTTAGGGAACAGGTTAAGGAGAACAAAAAGGCTAGGACGGGCAACTATGAGTATTCTCAACAGAAATTGGGTGGTGGAAATCACTCAGAGGTTCAACAAAAGTCTTCATCCCCAGCATCTTCATTAGCTAGTGCTCCATTCTCCAGGTTCTGATAAGATTAGAAAGGTAGGGCATCATGCTCTAAGTCTCAGGGGAGTGTTTCGGGTACTAGGACCTACCCAACTTGTCCTAAGTGTGGTAAGAACCATCCGGTCGAGTGTCGTGCAGGAAAGGAATGATGCTTTGGGTGTGGTCACATGTTGAGAGATTGTCCTTCTAAGAAGGGTCAAAGAGGTAATAATGGTAGAGCTCAGTCCACAATTTCAGCAGCACCAACAGGTTGCTCGACTCAGCAGGGTAACTCATCTGGTACATGTGACGGTCAACGCCAAAATAGGTTGTATGCTCTTCAGGCTCGCCAGGATCAAGATGATTCTCTTGATGTGGTCACTGGTAAGTTACGAGTCTTTAATCTAGATATTTATGCTTTGTTATATCCAGGGGATACTCTTTCCTTTGTAACTCCTTATATAGCAGTCAAATTCGATGTTAGTCCAGAAACTCTCTTAGAACCCTTCTCAGTCTCTACCCCAGTTGATGACCCAGTTATAGCTAGACGGGTATACATAAATTGCCCTATCACAGTGTCTTAGAAAGTCACCTCAGCAAATTTTGTAGAGTTAGAAATGGTAGACTTTGATATCATATTATGCATGGATTGGTTACATTCATGCTATGCCTTAGTCGATTGTAGAACTAGGATCGTTCGTTTCCAGTTTCTAGACGAACCAATCATAGAATGGAAGGGTAGTAGCTTAGTGCATATGGGTCGATTCATTTCTTACCTTAAGGCCAAAAATATGATTTCCAAGGGGTATATCTATCATCTAGTTTGGGTTAAGGATTCAAGCTCCAAAACCCCAACTCTTGAGTCATTTCCAGTAGTTAATGAGTTCCTAGCAGTGTTTCCAGTAGATCTTCTCAGAGTTCCTCTCGAAAGGGAAATCGACTTTGGAATTGATCTCCTTCCAGATACCCAGTCTATTTCTATTCCTCCTTACAGAATGGCTCCAGTTAAGTTTAAGGAATTGAAATAGCAGTTGAAAGACATTTTAGATAAGGGCTTCATCAGACCCAGTATTTCCCCGTGGGGTGCATCAGTGTTGTTTGGGAAAAATAAAGATGGTTCTCTCAGGATGTGCATTGACTATCGGCAGTTGAACAAAGTCACAATCAAGAATAAGTACCCTATCCCCAGGATTGATGACTTGTTTGACCAACTTTAGGGTGCTAGTCATATTTTGAAGATAGACCTCAAATACGGTTATTATCAGCTCAGAGTCAGAGATAGTGACATTCCAAAAACAACCTTCAGAACTCGGTATGGTCATTATAAATTTGTAGTTATGTCATTTGGACTAACCAATGCTCCAGCAGCTTTCATGGATTTGATGAACAGGGTGTTCAAGCCGTATTTGGACTTATTCGTTATCGTATTTACTGATGATATCCTCATTTACTCTAGGAATGAGGAAGAACATGTGACTCATTTGAGAGTTGTTCTGGAAACTCTCAAAGATTGCCAGTTATTCACTAAGTTTAGCATGTGAGTTTTGGTTGCAATCTGTTGGTTTCCTTGGGCATATAGTATCTAACGAAGGGATTCGAGTGGATTCTCAGAAAATAGAAGCAGTGAAACAATGTCCCAGACCTACCTCTCCAATAGATATAAGAAGTTTCTTGGGTTTGGCTGGTTATTACAGAAGGTTTGTGGAAGGATTTTCATCCATAACTTCTCCATTGACTAAGTTAACTCAGAAAAAGGTTAAGTTTCAGTGGTCAGATGATTGTGAGAAAAGTTTCACAGAACTGAAAATTAGGTTGACTACAACTCCTGTTTTGACTATACCAGAGGGTTCATATGATTATGTTATCTATTGTGATTCATCCAGAGTCGGCCTAGGTTGTGTGCTGATGCAGCGAGGTAAGGTTATAGCTTATGCTTCTATACATCTTAAGGTGTATGAGAAAAATTATCCAACTCATGACCTCGAGCTTGCAGCAGTGGTGTTTGCACTTAAGATTTGGAGACATTACTTGTATGGTGTTCACATAGATGTGTTCACAGACCATAAGAGCCTTCAGTATGTGTTCACCTAGAAAGAGTTGAATCTTCGCTAGAGGAGATGGCTTGACTTCTTCAAGGATTATGATATGAGTGTGCATTACCATTCTGGTAAGGCCAATGTAGTAGCATATGCTCTTAGCAGACTATCTATGGGTAGTGTAGCACATGTTGAGGAAGAAAGAAAAGAACAGGCAAATGATGTTCATAGGGTTGATCGCTTACGAGTTCACCTTATGAGCATATCAGACGGTGGTGTAATTTTTTAGAATGGGTCAGAATCTTCATTGGTAGCGGAGGTGAAGGAAAAGCAAGACAGTGATCCAATATTGCTTCAACTAACGGGTGCGTTCATCGAGTGGAGGTTTTATCTCAAGAGAGATGGTGTACTTCATTATCAGGGTCGATTATGTGTTCCTAAGGTGGGTGAGTTGAGACAGCAGATTCTTGCAGAAGCCCATAACTCCAGGTATTCTATTCATCCAGGCACCACTAAGATGTACCGTGATTTGTGGGAAGTATTTTGGTGGAATGGCATGAAGAGGGATATAACAAAGTTTGTGGCTAAGTACCCCAATTGTCAACAAGTGAAGGTAGAACATTAGAAACCAGAGGGTATGACTCAAGAGATCAACATTCCTACATGGAAGTGGGAAGTCATAAACATGGACTTCATTACAGATGTACCTCACACTCGCAGACATCATGACTCCATTTGGGTGATAGTTGACAGAGTTACTAAGTCTGTGCGCTTTTTGGATGTCAAGACTATAAACTCGGCGGAGGACTACGACAAGCTTTACATTAATGAGATAGTCAGGTTGCATGGGGTTCCCTTGTCTATCATTTCAGATATAGGTCCTCAATTTACCTCTCATTTATGGAAGTCATTTTAGAAAGGTCTTGGTACTCATGTTAATCTTAGCACAATATTTCATCCATATACGGATGGTCAAGCAGAGAGTACCATTCAGACCTTAGAGGACAAGTTGAGGGCTTGCGTGATCGACTTCAAGGGTAGTTGGGATGATCACCTTCATCTTATAGAGTTTTCCTACAATAATATTTACCATTCCAGCATTCAGATGGCCTATTATGAGGCATTATATAGGCGTAGATGCAGATCTCCAGGTGGTTGATTTGAAGTATATGAGGCAGCCTTGATAGGGAAAGATTTGGTTCATGATGCTATGGAAAAAGTGCTGCTCATCAGAGATAGACTTAGGACAGCCCAGAGTCGCCAGAAGTCCTATGCAAACGTAAGGAGAATGGACTTGGAGTTCCAAGTTGATAATTGGGTTTTCCTGAAAGTGTCACCTATGAAGGGAGTGATGATATTTGGCAAGAAATGGAAGCTCAGTCCTAGATATGTAGGTCCTTACAAGATCTTGAAAAGAATTGGTAAAGTGGCTTATGAGTTAGAGCTACCAATAGAACTAGCAGCAGCGCATTCGGTCTTTCACATTTCGTTGTTGAAGAAGTGTGTGGGTGATCCAGCATCCATAGTATCCTTAGAGAGTGTGGCTGTGAAGGATAGCCTCATTTATGAGGATGCACCAGTTGAGATTCTTGATCGTCAAGTTAGAAGGTTGAGAAACAAAGAAGTCACTTCAATTAAGGTTTTGTGGAGGAGTCAGTCCGTAGAGGGAGCTACTTGGGAAGCAGAAGCAGCCATGAAGGCCAAGTATTCTTATCTCTTTCCTTCCGATTCCACTCCAGCTTGAGGTAATAGTTCCTCTCTAGTTTTTCAATCATTCATGCATAGCTTCAGTATTAGCATCTTGTTCCTTCAGTTTGTACTTGCATTTCCAGCGTATTTGCATGTTCTTGGAACTTAGTTCAATCAATAATCAATGTCCAGTACTTAGTGGTAGGGTTTCCAACTCTTTCCCTCCATATTCAGCTAGTTAGACTTCATTCGAGGATGAATGTTCCCAAGGGGGAGATATTGTAACACCTCGGAACCAGAAGCTACTGGATCAAGGACCACGACTAGCTCCACGGTTCGTGGTCCCTTTGACGGCCCGTCAGAGGGGCCGTGGTCAGCTGCGTCAGATTTTTAAATAGGGTCGTTTTGGTATTTTTCCCTATGTGTTGGACACTTAAACTACATCGTTTAACCCCTAAACTACGTGGTTTTGGTCAGTTTTAGCCTAGAAAAAAAATTAGAACCTAACCTAATCAATCATTCACCAAAATCAAGCGAAACTTAGAGCAAAATAAAGAGAAAAGTCGAGCAGCCCTTCAGGAAAATGCAACAAGGTTTTCATCAGTTCCATCCCCGAAATCAAAATATTTTTCCATGAATTTTGTCACCAGGGATTTCACTAGTGGGTTCCTTTAGCCCATTAGGTTCCTAGATTTCAGTCAGAATCTTGATTCCCTTGATATTATCTAGACCTAGGGTTTCTTGAATGTTAGAAATTGTTGGGTTTTAGCTGTTAAAACGATACAAATCAGATTATCATGTTGTTGCTTAAGTTCTTGCATGAAATTCAGAACCCTAGTTGTGTAGATTCGTTTAGTTCATGAATTACACATTCTAGGTCAGTTTATTCAGTTATACATGCTCCAATTACAAATGTTTCATTATCAGTACATTAATGTTGCATTTTCAGTTAGCATGTCAGTATTTTGAGCTATCCAGTATTACAAAACTTCAGCCATAATGTGTTATTTACATAATCAGTTGGGAGTAGACTTAATACCGAGTTGGACTAGGGTCAGTCACCCTCATAGTCCCAGAACTACGTGCCTCCATAGGTTTATAAGTTCCCTCCGTGGGCATTACATCTTATTGATCACGCCAGTCATGCCTCTATACCTCTGGCAGGGTATATTGGGTACTCTCGATGGGGAATATACATCGGACTCCACGTTTAGTTCACGTGGTTTGTGTTGGTTATTAGTAGCTCCCACAGTCAGATTCTAGTGTAGTGACCAAGTTATCAGATACAGTTCAGTCTTCCATTTCAGCATGCTTTAAACTTGGTCATTGCATTTAGTTAGTTCGTGTTTAGTATTTCCAGTATAGTATCATGTTTATCTTACATCATTTCTCAGTTATATGCTTTGTTCAGTTATGTATATTGTTCAGCTTTATTATATCCTACATGCTCAACACCTTTCAAGTACTGACGCATACTCTGCGCTACATCTTCTCGTGATGTAGGTTCAGGCCCTCAACACTCAGATAACGCATAGGTCGGTTCCCGATCTCCTGTTCAGCAGCATCAGTGGTGAGTCCTCATTCTTCGAGGACGAGTGACATGCTATATTTTCAGTTTCAATCTTTGGTTTCAGTTTTTGCTAGATTTAGCTAGGGCATGTCCCAACATCTCTAGTCAATTAGAGGCTTTATTTCAGACATAGTTAGATTCAGTTTTAGTTTTGAGTTTGATCCTCCAGTTTTTATTAAACTCTCAGATTTTATATTCAGACTTAGAATGGGTATTCCTCATCACTTTTAGTTTATCTTATGTCTTATGCTTCCGCTCAATATTTCTTATTCCAGTTTATATTAGTATGGTTATGATATGTCTTCTCAGGGTTAGCTTGGGGTCACTTGCGATCCTAGGTCCCGTGTCCGCGTCCTGTGGGTAGCTTCAGGGCGTGACAATCTCCCCTTTTGGAAAATCCATCCTTGAATGAGATTCAAGACATTATATGGAGGGTAGGAACTTAATCTAACAACCCAACATGGATGCAATCACATAAATGCACATATCGGAGGAGGGAACATCAATTCCAAGCTAAAGCATGTTCAAAATATTATTTCATGAAGCCTATATGAAACTCATACTCAAATTCACACAAACATGAAGAAATCAATGTTACGACCCGATTTCGAAAACTAAAGTTTCGAGACCAGTTTCGCAACTTTGGCAATTTTTGTTAAGTTTTGGAAAAATTTACAACTTGGAAGTCGCCACTTAATTTTAGGAAAATTAAGAAAACCATTTTAAAAGGGAATTTTTGAAAGAGAACATTTTTTTATAAAAACCAGAGTCGGATAAGGGTTCAAATAATTCTCTAAGGAAGGGTTTAGGCATCTTAAAGAATCCGCTAACACGCGGTTGACCGACGGATTGAAAAGTTTGGCTAATTTTATATAGTAAAAAAAAGACTACTTATAAAACGTTCATGTTTGAAATTTAGATAAAAATCTTTTGGTACTTGTAAAGGTCTCAAGAATAAACCTAACTTGAAACTTTTACCCATAGTCTAGTTTCATACAATTAATCCAAACTCCTAAACATGGATTAAAGGACCATGTTTAACAACTATGAAAGGATATTAAAGATCCTTAAGTCATTCATACAAAGCCCTAAGTTAAAATTAAAAGACAACTAATTTATTTTCAGAAAACTTAACGATTTTATCCTATTCAAAAATTTGAACTAAATAGTTTAGTTCAAACTCATAAACATGGATTCAAAGCTTTTTAATAACTATGAAAGAACATAAAAAAGTTCTCAAGTTATTCTATAGGTTTAAATTACCTAATGTAAAATGGGTTTTTAAAATTGAAATACTTAAAGTAAACAACTAACGAAATAGAAGAGCTATAAAAAATACTCCCAAGGATTCATCTAAGTTAGATAAAAAAAAAGTAATTCAAACAAGGGTTAGTAAGATCATAGCAAACACACCATATAAAAAGAGTTAAATATAAACAAAATTTGGGCTTCCAGGCCCTTAATCTGCTCCTTGTTTTTCTGCTTTTTTGAGGCAGCAGCTGCTGGTGGTCATTTCATCGAAACTTTTGAGTTCAAAAATTTCAAATTTCAGCCCTTTAGGACCATTACTGCTTTGCTACTGAGCTGCTGCCACCGATTTGAGTTAACCCCCTTAATTGTTTGCCTACTCTTTGCGACTCGAATGAGATCGACTCAAGGAGGAAGAGTTGGGCCAGTAGCTCAATTAAAAATGCAAAGAGAGGAGGAAGAATCCACCGTGAACTCAAAAGGAGTTTTCACATGCAAACGAAGCAAAGGGAAAGAGTTAATATATAAACCAACTCGAGATAAAAACAGAAAAATACATTGATTTGTTGAAATATATACCAACTCAAAATGGGACAAACTAACATACAATCCTAATAAATTAGCATACAGTCATGCTAGAGACACATTGGAAGGAAACAATTTTAAAGAAATAACTAGGAGGGCACAACAGTCACTCCAAATCAAAGAATTAATATGTTAACTAACATTATGTATTCTATACTAGTCACTTCTTAAGACAATAATTAAACCAAACTAATTATTATGACTATGCAGATTAGCTTAAAACAATAATTGCTAAGACTTGTAACCTCATGTCACTAAACAATATTCAAAATACTAGAGAGGTGTAAAAAAAAAGGGTAAGGAACACATTGTTTGACTTACTCCAAATTGGATCACATTTACACGATAATACGACTAACCACAAATTATAAAGAAGTATACCAAAAATAAAAATGAAAGCATAGAGTTGAAAAACAGTGACTAATGTGACATAATTAAAAAAAATAAAAAATCTTAAGCTTAGATTACGCGAAGGACACGGTCACGAATAATGCTAAACTAACTCCAAACTGAACTTATACACAGAAATGCTCATATAGAAAGAGAGAAATATTAGTAGCTAAAACTTATTAAACATACCTTAACATATGGAGACCAAAATAAGGTTAGCACAAAACCAAAACGCAAACACAGCGAATAACACATCATAAACAGAACAACATAGAAGAATTGGAATTAAGTGAGACCAAGAAAGGATTTACCTCTCTTCGGGCAGCGAACCCGACTACAAGTTCGACGGAGACAATTCCACCACTTCTTTCAACTCGAACAACAACAAAAACTACAAGATTTTTGAACTATTGAACCAAGAATTTCCAAGCTCTTTAGGAGTACTCTCAGGTCTCAAAAACGCCTCCCTGAACAGTGAACAGGGTGGGTTTATATAGATAGGATTTAGGGCCGATTTGGGGGGAAATAGACGAAGGCAAAAATTGGGCTAGAAAAGGGGTCAAAAATTTGAATTTCAAACGGAATTCTATCCAGAACCCAGAGCATATTCCCAATGATTCTCCCAATTTCAATGGATTGAAGGCTGGATGGAGGGCTAGGATCGACTCATCGTCCTTCGAATGCTACGCGGCACCATCTCGCGGGAGCAAGGACTCTTGCGACGCGGCTACGCCTGCTGGAACAGTACTATTTGTCGAGGCAAAAGGAGAAGACGACAAAGAAAGAAAAGAAAAAAAAATAAAATAGCACGCAATAGGCGTCGTCTGGGACCATTGCTCGTTGTTGCTGCAGTTGACGTTTTGGACCGCTGCTAATGTTAAAAGAGACGTTGATGGGTCTCTTTGTTTGTAAAGAATTGGGCCGGGTCAGGTTATTACAATAATTGGGCATCGTTATTTGGAGAGAAAGGAGGTGGGCTGTAAATGGGTCTTTTGGCTCATCAAGTTAAGGGCCCAATTCAAATTCAAAGGAAATAGGTCCTTTGAGTCATGAAAATAATAAGATGATAATATGTGGCATGAAATAAATTATGTATCTAATCGATTAAGAAGCTTCTTGATTTTACAAATGTGAAATAATTAACTAATTATCGAAAATAAGACTAATTGCAACACTAGTTAAAATTTTGATTAGTTTAAGGAAAAATAAGATAAGTATTGAGTTAAACATTATTTTGAGACGAATTTTTAAAAATATTTATAAAACATCAAAGTCGTACACAAAACTTATAAGTATATAAATATAGAAATATATAATCACTTCTAAAAACAAAACAAAACCAAGCCTGAAAACATTTTTAGATTTATTTCAAAAGCAGTTATTTCCAATTGTTTAAAATTTAAGAAACTTAAAAATTAATCAAATCATGGAGGGTCAAAATTGGGTGTCAACAATCAATCAATTTAACTAATTTACTCAAAATTCAAGCTTTTCATGAACATGCATAAATGAGGAATCATGGGAATATCTAAGACACATGAAACCAAAAGAATAAACCATGAGGAACGAAATACCTCAAGCTAGAAGAGAAACTGAAGGAAATACATAAGGATAAAGGGACATCATATCGGCCTCAGCCTCCAAGTAGAACCCTCAACTAACTGATTCTTCCATGGAACCTTCATGGAAGACACCTCTTTGTTTCTGAAACTTTTAACTTGTCGGTCTAAAATCTCAACCAAAATTTCTTCATAAGAAAGATTCTTCTTAACTCCCAAACCTTCTAAGGGAACTATGGATGTCATATCTACAACATATTTCTTCAACAAGGAGACATGAAAAATTGGATGCACCGATGCCAAGTCATTAGGCAAATCATGTTCATAAGCAAGTTTACCAATACACCTCAAAATCTGATATGGGCCTACATAACCGGGACTAAGCTTCCCTTTCTTCCCAAATCTCAGTACACCCTTCATGGGAAAAATCTTCAAGTAGACCTAATGATCTACATCAAACTCAAGATCTCTTCCTCTAACATCGGCATAGGACTTTTGTCGACTTTGAGCCGTTTTCAACCTTTCTCTAATGAGTCGAACTTTCTCCATAGCCTCATGCACCAACTCAAGACCTATTAGGGCAACTTCCTCAAACCATCCTATAGGAGATCTACACCTCCGACCATATAGAGTCTCAAATGGAGCCATACCAATACTTGAGTGATAGCTATTATTATACGCAAAATTGATCAAAGGCAAGTGATCATCCCAATTACATTTGAAGCCAATTACACAAGCTCTAAACATATCTTCCAAAGTTTGGTTAGTACACTCCGCTTGCCCATCAGATTGTGGATGAAAGGTCGTACTAAGCTTAACATGAGTACCAAGCCCTTTTTGGAAAGATTTCCAATACTGAGAAGTGAATTGGGTACCACGACCATAAATAATGGATAGGGGAACTCCATGAAACCTAACCATTTCCCTTAAATACAACTTAGCATAATCCTCCGCCGAATATGAAACCTTCACGGGAATTAAATGAGGCGATTTTGTCATTTGATCTACAATAACCCAAATCAAGTCATGTTGTCACCGGGTGCGTGGTAAACCAACTATGAAGTCCATATTCAAATCTTCCCAATTCAAAGTAGGAATGCTAATATCCTGGGATAAACCTCCTGACTTTTGGTGCTCAACTTTCACTTGTTGACAATTAAGACACTTAGCCATAAATTCCGCAGTATCCTTCTTCATCCCATTCCATCATTAGACCTCCCGCAAGTCACGATACATCTTGGTGGCTCCCGAGTGAATGGAATATCGAGAGCTATGTGCTTAAGTCAAGATTTATTCTGTAAAGTCATCAACATTAGAAAGACACAAACGACCTTAATATCGAAGCACACCATATCCTCCTTGGGAGAAAGCCTCTACGAACTTTTTAAGCACCAATTTCTTTAATTCAATCAAAGTCGGATCAAGACCTTGCTTGGCTTTCACATCCGCCACAAAAGATGATTCTGAACCATAGTGAAGCATAACGCCACCTTTGGTGGATTAAATCAATCGAACACCCAATCGGGCCAATATATGAACATCTCGAACCAAATGTTTCTTTTCTTTCTCAACATGAGTAACACTACCCATTGATAACCGACTAAGAGAATCCATCACCACATTTGCTTTATCAGGATGATAGAGAACACTGATATCATAATCCTTTAGTAACTCAAGCCAACCTTCTTTAGAAAAGATTTAAATCTCTCTGTTTAAACACATATTGCAAACTTTTGTGGTCGGTAAAGACATCAACATGAACACCATATAAGTACTGCCTCCAAATCTTTAAGACAAACACAACTGCCGCTAGTTCTAAGTCATGGGTAGGATATTTCTTTTCGTGAATTTTAAGTTACCTTGAAGCATAGGCAATGACTTTTCCATTTTGCATAAGAACACATCCTAACCCAATTCTTGAAGCATCACAATAAACAACAAACCCATCGGTTCCTTCCGGTAAAGTCAACACCGGAGCGGAAGTAAGTCTATCTTTCAGTTCTTGGAAACTCTTCTCACACGCTTCCGACCATATGAACTTAAACTTCTTTTGGGTCAATGCCGTAAATGAGAGGCAATTAAAGAAAACCCTTCTACAAACCTTCTATAGTAACCAGCCAAACCTAAAACACTTCTAATATTTTGAAGGAAATAGAGGTCAAGGCCAAATCTTAACCGCATTTGTCTTCTTAGGATCTACCTCAATACCCTTACGAGAAACAACGTGACCAAGAAAATCCATTGACCTTAGCCAAAACTTGCATTTACTAAACTTTGCAAAGAGTTGTTGGTCCTTAAGGACTTGCAACACAATCCTCAAATGATCGGTATGCTCGTCTTCAATTCTCGAATAAATCAATATATCATCAATGAACACAATCACAAACATATCAAGGTATTGTCTAAACACCCTATTCATCAAATCTATAAATGTGGCCGGAGCATTAGTCAAACAAAATGACATTACCAAAAACTCATGATGACCATGCCGAGTTTGAAAAGCCATCTTCGGAATGTCATCCTCTTTCACCCTTAATTGGTGAGAACTCGACCGAATGTCAATGTTAGAGAAATAACTTTCTCCTTGAAGTTGATCGAACAAATCATCTATCCTTGGAAGAGGATATTTGTTCTTAACTTTAACCTTGTTCAGTTTCAAGTAGTCAATACACATACGGAGTGAACCACTCCATGGAGTGATACTCGATCGGATGAAACCTTATCCAACAAATCTTTCACTTGATCCTTTAGTTTCTTAAGTTCTGTCGGAGCCATTCGGTAAGGAGGAATAAATATAGGGTTTGTATCTCGGAGTAGGTCAATACTAAAGTCTATTTTCCTTTCGCGATGAACACCTGGAAAATCATCGGGAAATACTTTTGGAAACTCATTAATAACTGGGACTGACTTAAGAGTAGGGGTTTCAGAATCCATATCCCTCACCCTAACTAGATGGTATATGCAACCCTTAGAAATCATCCTTCTAGCTTTAAGACAAGAAACAAACCAACTCTTCGGCATGGAATTCCCCCTTTTCACTCTAGGATAGGCTAATTTGGAAACTGAAACTTGACTACTCAGGTTCCACAATCAATAGAAGCATAATAAGAATGCAACCAATCAATACTGAGAATAACATCAAAATCCAGCATATCAAGCTCTACAAGATCAACATGAGTGACTCTATGGGATAAGAAGATGGGAATATTTCTATAGACTCTCTTAGCCACAATAGATTCACCAATAGGAATAGAGACAAAAAAGAGGTCTAACAACACATCCGGAAAAATATCAAATCTCATAGCCACATATGGCGTCACAAAAGGCAAGTTAGCACTGGGGTCAAGTAAAATATAAACATCAAGTTGGAAGACTTTCAACATACCCGTAACCACTTCGGGAAAACCCTCTTGCTCATGTCGAGTCTGAAGTTCATAAAATTGGTTTTGCATCTGGTTCCTGAAGAAGGGTAAGGTTGAGCATGTTGACGATTATATCCTTCACTCTTTGCAGCTGAGGGGCAATCCCTCATCTTGTGATACGTTTTGCCACAACCAAAGCATGTATTAGAACCAGCTAGACATTTACCTTCATAGTTCCTTCCACACTTAGCATAAGTAGACAATGAAGGTACACTACTATTTTCTCCGTGAGGCTTAGGGTTAGACACCCTATCTTTGTTGAACCTAGGAGGAGAATTGGAGGATCCTTGACTGGAAAACCTTTGTCGGGATTTAGAACGACCATGCCTCTTGGACCTTGAATGTTAAAAGTCACCATCACTGGTCTTGGCCCTTTTTGCCTCCCTAGACCCTTCCTCAAATTTCTCCTCAAATTTTATTGAGCATAAACCATGAGATAATAAATGTCCATATCATTGATAAGCATGACGGTACGACATTTCTTAACCACCATTTCAGACACACTCAAAATGAACTTACTTTTCATTACCTTAGGATCGACTACGATAATAAGAGCACATTGAGACAATTGTGTGAACTTCAAAGCATATTCCTTCACACTCATGTTGCCTTGACGAAGGTTGATGAATTCACGTACCTAGGCCTCCCTCATCTCAAGGGGAAATAACCTATCAAGGAAATCAACCTTAAACTTTCCCAATCAAAAGGACCCGCATCATCTACCCTCTCTTCCTTTCATTGGTTGACCATATTTGAGCAACACCTTTGAGTTGATAAGCGGCCAATTCTACCTTTTCCACCGGCGTCACTCCCATGATCATCAATACCTTATACACTTCATCAATGAACTCTTGAGGATCTTCCCTCTACCTTGTGATACGCTCAAATTACACCTCCCTAAAGAAGCATAAGCGATCGTTATCTAGTAAATAACCCAACTTGTAGGTTGGGGTCGATCCCACAAGGAAAAATGGTTTAGACTTTACTTTAACTAACAATTATATTCAATTAGTCAAATTACTTCCAACAAAATAGGTAATAAAAAGGGGGGTTTGTGAAACAAATTGTAAGATTTCAATAAATAATCAGTAATCAAAAGTTGGTTTTGGTTGTTATCAAGATGAGAGAGATAACTATGGTAGACGTGTTCCCCACAAGCGCATAACGCAGTAATCTTAGTAATAACAATCCTCTCCTGGTGTATTACATGCAAAGTGATAAGTTATGTATCTCTAAATCCTTGGTCCGGCATCTAGAGAATTTCACCCCGCACCTTGGTCC